>JAQQSU010001942.1:0-14831 GCA_028627135.1 Pseudochirops cupreus
TGGTGCAGGAGTTCTGACTGTGTTGTCTTCCTCCTGTTCCATGCTTTGATCCTTTTTGTTCCTAAAAAGGAATCTAAAGTTGGATTGCTGAGCTTGGTTTGCTTCCTTTGCCTGCTCATGTTGCCAGTCAATTAATTTAATTTTTGAGCCACACTAGAACTCTGCTTTCAGAGGGGAGAGCTTTGTCCCAAAACGCTGGGGTTTTCACAGCTACTGGAGCTATTGGGAAGCTGCTGCAGCCTCCACCAGCTTTGGCTCACTGAAAATGCACCCCAGGACCACCACCCAAGACCACGATCCTGATCCAGGCAGCTTAAGGCAAGAGCACTTAGCCTCTGAATGATTGCTTGGCCCCCTTGTAATCTGCAGGCTGGGAGCTCTGAAGCAGTCACATGGAGGTGGCTGCAGGGCCACTGCTTCTGCTGCTTTCTTGCCCTGGGGGCAGTTTGTCCAGACCCAGCTTTTTTCCCCCAAATTTAGCTGAGTTCCACTGACCTTTCATTTTGTCCTTGTTTCTTATGGGTTGATAATTCTGGAAACTACCACAGCTGCTGGTGATCCATTCTCCTGAGTGCTCCAGCTGTGGTTTGTCCTGGCTGCCCTGGGGCTAAGCCGCAGTTTTAGGCTGGGCTGGGCTTGGCTCCCAGCACTCTGCTGTGAGCCCTTCCTGTCCAGCCTGCTGGGCTGCCCCCAGTGGGAGATGTGTTTTTCTTTAATTTTGTGGGTTCTGGAGCTCTAAAATTTGTTTAGAGTCATATTTTATAGGTATTTGAGGTGGTTAGGGTGGGACATGAGGAGTCTTCCTGCTTCTATTCCACCATCTTGACTCTGCCCCTGAACCTGGAGGTTCTTTCACCTATTTCACACCCTGAGGCAAAGCTCTGCTAACTCTGTGCTAGTAACAGCTTTTTTGGGAATTGTCTGGCATAGCAGGGGCTCATATCTCTAGGTATGAAGAAATGTTCACCCAAATTGCTTGATGAACCTGGTGCCCCACCAAAAGTGGGGTGGTGATCTTCAGTTTTGACAAGACTATGGAATATGTATCCCAGCTAAACCTCAAATATCTTTTGTCCATGTAAAATTGGGTCATGTGTGATTGAGTTCACATAAGATTGTTTATGGTAGCTATTTTTGTAATGCCAATGTCTAGTGCAGTGTCTTATACACAGTAGACACTTTTAGTAAATATTACTTTGAACTAAATGAGTCTGGGATTTGAGTTTTTAATTCCTTCCTCTTGATGACCTAAACTACCAAAGCCCAAGTCCCAGCAAAAGCTTCATGGGGTATCCCAGCTGGTGAGTATCCTCTTAGGTCTGTCCCTGAGAGGACAGATGGAAAGAAAGAACCTGAAGAGGTTCTGACCACTGTTTGGCTCTCTCTTCCCTTTTGCCGAGCTCAGTGTCCTGTCTCTCAGGGAGTCCTAGACCTGGTCACAGCTCACAAGCTTTAAGTAGAGACTTAAGGTTACAAAATCATTTCCTTCCAGGAACCCTGTAAAGCAGATAGGGTAAGTATCATCCTCATCATACAGATTGGGAAACTGAAGTTCAGAGAAATTACATGGTGATAACTATGAAGTATCAGAGGTAGACCATGAACTATAGAGCCTTGACTTCAAAGTGAGGTCATTTAAAAAGGTTATTCTATTTTTAAAAAAATCACACATAAAAACAACTTTTACTTTCATTTTTTAAAATGTTAAGTTCCAAATTCTCTTTCTCCTGCCTCCTCACCCCCATCAAAGGCAAGCACTTTGATATAGATTATACATGTGCAGTCATACAAAACATTAGTCATGTTGCAAAAGAAAACACAGACCAAAAAGACACAAACAAGAAAAACAAAGTAAAAAAAAAAGTATGCTTTGATCTACATTCAGACTCAATCAGTTTTTACTCTGGATGTGGATAGTTTTTTATATCATAAGTCCTTCAGAATTGTCTTGGATCATTGTGTTACTGAGAATAGCCAAGTCATTCATAGTTGATTGTCACTACAATATTGTTGTTACTATGTCTAATATTCTGGTTCTTCTCACTTCGCTTTGCATCAGTTCAAATAAATCTTTCCAGGTTTTTCTGAGGGCATCCTGCTCACCATTTCTTTTTGCAAAATAGTATTCCATCACAATTACATAACACCACTTGTTCAGCTCTTCCCCCGTTGGTGGACATCCCCTCAATTTCTAATTCTTTGCCACCACAGAAAGGGCTGCTGCAAATATTTTTGTGCAAATAGGTTCTTTCCCTTTTTCTTTGTTCTCTATGGGATACAGGGCAAAGGATATGCAGTCTTATAGTCATTTGGATATAGTTCCAAATTACTGTCTAAAATAGTTGGATCCATTCACAACTCCACCAAGAGTACATTATTGTCCCACTTTTTCCACATCCCCTTTAACATTCGTCATTTTCCTTTTCTGTCATATTAGCCGATCTGATAGGTGTGAGGTAGGAACTCAGAGTTGTTTTAATTTGCATTTCTCTAATCAATAGTGATGTAGAGCATTTTTTCATATGACTAAAGATAGCTTTGATATCCTTTGACCATTTGTCAATTGAGGGAATGACTCATATTTTTAAAAATTTGGCTCAGTTCCCTATATAGTTGAGAAAAGAAGCCTTTATCAGAGAAACTTGCTTTAAATCCCCCTCCTCCCTAACCCCAGTTTTCTGCTTACCTTCTAATCTTGGTTGCATTGGTTTTGTTTGTGCAAAACCCTTTTAATTTAATGTGGTCAAAATTGTTTTACATCCTGTAATGCTTTCTGTCTCTTTTTTGGTGATAAATTATTCCCTTTTCTATAGATCTGACAGATAAACTATTGCATGCTCTCTTAATTTGCTTATGGTATCATCCTTTCATCCAAGTTCAAGTACCTATTTTGACCTTATCTTGCAGTGTGGTGTGAGATGTTAGTCTATACCTAGTTTCTGCTAAACTGCTTTCTAGTTTTCTCAGCAATTTTTGTCAAATAGTGAGGTTTTTGTCCTCAAAGCTTGGATTTCTGCATTTATCAAAAGCTTGATGGTCATTTATTACTGTGTATTGTAGCTCTAATCTGTTCCACTGATCCATTTGTAATTTGTTAGCCAGTACCAGATTGTTTCGATGATTGTTGCTTTGTAAGATAGTTTGAAGTTTGATTCTGCTAGGCCACCTTCCTTCACATTTTTTTCATTGATTTTCTTGATATTTTCTAACTTTTGTTCTCCCAGATGAATTTTGTTGCTATTTTTTCTAGTGCTATAAATAATTTTTTAGCAGTCTGATTGGTATGGCACTGAATAAGTAAATTAATTTAGGTAGGGTTGTCATTTTTATTATGTTGGCTTGGCCTACTCATGAGCAATAGAATTTTAAAAAATTGTTTAGATCTGATTTTATTCCTGTGAGGTGTTTTGTAATCGTATTCGTATAGTTCCTAGGGTTTGTCTTGGCAGGCAGACTCTTGTTTACAGTTATTTTAAAGGGAATTTCTCTTTCTATTTCTTGCTGCTGGATTTTTCTGGTAATATGTAGAAATGCTGATAATTTATGTGGATTTATTTTATATCCTGCAACTTTGTTAAAGTTGTTAATTATTTCAACTAGTTTTTTTTGATTCTCTTGGATTCTCTCTCTTACCATCATATCATCTGCAAAGAGCAATAGTTTTGTTACCTCATTGGCTATTTTAATTCCTTCAAGTTCTTTTTCTTCTCTTATTGCTACAGCTAGCATTTCTTGTACAATATTGAAAATAGTGGTGATAACAGGCATCCTTGCTTCACCTCTGCTCTTATTGGGAAGGCTTCTAGCTTATTCTTATTATAGATAATGTTTGCTGTTGGCTTTAAATAGAGATATTACTTATCATTTTAATGAAAGCTCCATTTATTTCTATGCTTCCTAATGTTTTTAATAGGAACAAACACTTTTTTGTCAAAAGCTTTTTCTGTATCTATAGAGATAAACATATGATTTTTGTTGGTTTTGTTATTTATGTGGTCAATTATGCTAATAGTTTTCCTAATATTGAACCATGCCTGTATTCTTGGTATAACTCTCACCTGAGCCTAGTTTATTATCTTTGTGATATATTGCTGTAATTTCCTTGCTATTAGATACTATATAGTATCTTATTAAATTTTTTTGCATTAGTGTTCATTAGGGAAATTGGTCTATGGTTTTCTTTTTTTGGTTGTTTTTGCTCTTCCTGTTTTAGGTAGCAGTACCATATTTGTTGTAAAAGGAATTTGGTAGGACTTCTTCTTTGCTTGTTTTCCCTAATAGCTTACAGAGTATTGGAATTAATTATTTTTTAAGTGGGGCAGGTAGGTGATACAGTGGATAGAACACTGGGCTTGGAATCAAAAAGATTCATATTCAGTAGTTCAAATCTAGTCTCAGATACCAGCTGTATGACCCTGGGCAAGTCACTTAATCCTCAGTTTCCTCATCTGCAAAATGAGAAGTTTGTCTGCATTTGTTTTGAGGTTTTTATGCCCTAATATGTGTTCAATTTTTGTGTAGGTGCTATATGCCCCTGAAAAAAGTTATATTCCCTTCTATTCCCATTAACTTTTCTCCAGAGGTCTATCATATCTAACTTTTCTAAAATCCTATTCATCTACTTAACTTCTTTTTTTTTTGTTTTCTTTATTTTTGTTTATATTTTATTTTTTTAATTATTTGTTATTATTTTATTATTGTTTTTATTATTTGTTTACTTTTTGGTTAGATCTATCCAGTTCTGAGAGAGGGAAATTGAGGTTCCTCACTAGTATAGTTTTACTGTCTATTTCCTCCTATAACTTGTTTCAATATTCTTTTAAGAATTTGGATGCTAGAGGCAGCTAGGTTGGTGCAGTAGGTAGAGCACCAGTCCTGGAGTTAGGAAGACCTGAATTCAAATTCAACTTCAGGCACTTACTAGTTGTATTACCCTGGAAAAGTCCCTTAACCTCAATTGCTTCCAGAATCTCCCCCAAAAACAAAAAAATGAGAATTTGGATACTATACCATTTAGCACATATATGTTTAGTATTGATATTATTTCACTGTCTATGGTACCTTTCAGCAAAATGTAGTTTCCCTGTTTATCTCTTTTAATTAGATCTATTTTAACTTTTACTTTGTCTAAGATTATGATTGCTACCCTTGCTTTTCTTATGTCAGCTGAAGCATAATAGATTCTGCTCCAGCCTTTTACCTTTACTCTATGTGTGTCTCTCTGCTTTAACTGTGTTTCTTGTAAACAACATATGGTAGGATTCTGGTTTTTAATCCTCTCTACTATCTGCTTCTGTTTTATGAATGAGTTCATTCCATTCACATTCGTAGTTATGATTACTGTGTATTTCCCTCCATCCTATTTTACCTTCTGTTTATTCTCTCTCTCTCTTTTCACCCTGGCCTTCCTCAAAGATGTTTTGCTTCTGGCCACCACCTTCTCCAATATGCCCCCTTTTCTATCAGCTCCCCCACTTCTTTATCTTCTCTCCCCTCCTACTTCCCTGTAGGGCAAGATAGATTTCTATACTCAACTGAATGTGTACTTTATTCCCTCTTTCAGCCAATTCTAACAAGACAGAGGTTCAAGAATTTCCTGCCCCACCCCCATATTCCCCTCCACTCTTCCTTTCACGTCTCTTTTATATAATAATGTACCCCATTATTTCTTTCTTTTTCCTCTTCTTCCAGTGCAAACCTTTGTCTCACCACTTAATTTGATTTTTAAATCATCCCATTACAGTCAATTCACACCTATGCCCTCTGTCTATATATATTCCTTCTAACTGCCCTCTAATGAGAAAGTTCTTACAAGTTACAAGCATCATCTTCCCATGTAGGAATGCAAACAGTTTAACCT
Organism: Pseudochirops cupreus; assembly: GCA_028627135.1. Classification (NCBI taxonomy): domain Eukaryota; kingdom Metazoa; phylum Chordata; class Mammalia; order Diprotodontia; family Pseudocheiridae; genus Pseudochirops; species Pseudochirops cupreus. Next base: position 5,861 of record JAQQSU010001942.1, read on the forward strand.
TTTTGAATCCCTTGTAATTTCTCTTTCATGTTTACCTTTTTATGATTCTCTTGAGTCTTCTATTTGAAAGTAAAATTTTCTACTCAGCTCTGGTCTTTTCATCAAGAATACTTGAAAGTCCTCTATTCATTAAATATATATATGTATATGTATATAAATAAATAAATATATGTATATATATATATATATATAGTTCATACATATATATATATGTTCCCTCTGAAGGATTATACTCAGTTTTACTGGATAGATGATTCATAATTATAATTTTAGCTCCTTTGTACTCTGGAATATCATATTCGAAATCCTCTAATCCTTTAATGTAGAAGCTGCTAAATTTTGTGTTATTGGGACTGTGGCTTCATGACATTTGAATTGTTTCTTTCTGGCTACTTGCAATAGTCTCTCCTTGACCTGGGAGTTCTGGAATTTGGCTATAATATTCCTGGGAGTTTTCATTTTGGGATCTCTTTCAAGAGATTATCAGTATATTTTTTCAATTCCTATTGTACTCTTTGGTTCTAGGATAATAGAAGAGTTTTCTTTGATAATTTATTGAATTATGATGTGTAGCTCTTTTTTTAAAATCATGGCTTTCAGGTAATTCAGTAATTCTTAAATTATCTCTCTTTAATCTATTTTTCAGGTCAGTCATTTTTTCCACTAAGATATTTCACATTTTCTTCTATTTTTTTTCTTCTTTTGATTTTGATTTATTGTTTCTTGATGTATCATGGAGTCATTAGCTTCAACTTGACCAATTCTAATTTTTAAGGAATTATTTTCTCCAGTGAGCTTCTGTACCTCCTTTTGCCTTCAGCCAATTCTACTTTTTTAAGGAGTTCTTTTCTTTAGTGATTTTTTTCGTACCTTTTTTTTCCCATTTGGCCAATTCTACTTATTAAGGAGTTCTTCTCTTCAGTGGACTTTTGTGCCTCTTTTACCAAGCTCTTTTTTTCATGATTTTCTTGCATTTTTCTAATTTCTTTTCCCTTTTTCTCTACCTCACTTATTTGATGTTTGAAGCTCCTTTTTTGAGTTCTTCTGAGAATTCTTTTTGAGCCTGTGGCCAATTCACATTTTTCTTTGAGGCTTTGAATGTGGCTACTTTGATTTCATTGTCTTCTTCTAGGTTTGTGTCTTGATCTTCCCTGTCACCATATTATCTTTCTAAGATTAGGTTCTTTTTTGTTGTTGTTGCTGTTTCCTCTTTTTTTCCAATCTATTTCTTGACTTTTAATTTTAGCTCTACTCCCTAAGTGGAGAGGGTACTGTTTCAAGCCTCAGGTTTTTTGTACTGCTATTTGTGGAGCTATCTCTGGGGGTGTGTTTCTATAAGTTTTGAACTCTTCCAAGTTGGTATGATCCAAGAAAAGATGTGGTCTCTGCTCTCCTTTCTTGTGCTCTGGTCTATAAGCAACCACAAGAACTCTTTTCCTCCCTAGAATTGTGAACAGGGTCTCTGATCCCCTGGGGCTACAAGCACCAGTAGGCTAGTATATCCCCCCACACTGGGAGTGGGACCCAGGACAGTTACTGGATCCATATATGAACAATACAACAGAGTCCTGTACCCCATGCCAGCAAAGGGTTCCTTATAATTTCCTGACAAGTTGTCTGGTCCCCTTACTGTCTATGGGCTGAAAGCTCCAGAGATGGAAACACCTCTCAGACCTGCTGCTGGCTTGCTGGGGTGTGGCCTGGGCTGGAGTGGTATGTATTAGACTGTGATCCACTCTCACCCCAGTGAGACAGACATTTCCTTTCAACCTTTTAAGTTGCCTTGGGCTGGAAAATTGTGTAACCTCATCTTTTTGTGGGTTCTGTCACTCTAGAATTTATCTGGAGGCATTATTTTAAAGTAGTTTGGAGGGGAATTTGGGGGAGCTCAGGTGAGTCCCTGCCTTTATTCCACCATCTTGGCTCTATCCTAGGGTATTTTCTACTATGCCAATATAGCACATGCTCTGAGTTTACTATGCCAACTCCCACTCATGTTGGCACTTTGGGTCCCCAGGAGGGTAAATGCTACTTCCCCCCTCAAGGATTTAGGCGACTTTGGGGAGCTGAGGGGTTACTCTTGTAGTACTATAACTCACAAACCCTCATAGGTGGGCTTCCCCTATTGATTAGCCATTGATATTAATTAGTCAGCCAAACAATTGGCTTTTAAAAATAGATATTTAATAAAGCATAATGTTACAAAAGGTTGGGTCAAAATCCACCCAAAGTAAGCACGCATTTTCCTGCAAGTGCGCACAGAGTTCAGGGGAGGTAGGTTCAAGTTTAGAGCACCTGTGGCAAAGGGGGTAATTTATAGTTCTTGAATGTTTTTCTGCAGGAAGACTTTTTCTTCTCTTCTTGGGGCCCTTGTGAAGTTCTCTGTAAATATGGTAAAGTTTTCTGCAGTGCTCTTTGTGAAGTCCTGAAGTGCCTTTCCTCGGTGTGCCTAGTTTGTCCTCGGCTCCTTATGCACACACTGCCCCAGGGACGCTGCCAGGACACCAAAGAGAAGTCCAAATCCTCCAGTCCTCCGAAATTCACAAAGTCCTCCTCTGGCAGAGGGGAGAAGGGAGGAGACCAAAGCTTTTCTCCTCCCCACCCAAGCTTTGTTGGAACTGTTCTCTTCTGGTTTACAACTTCCAAACTGAACTGATTTACTCTTTTATAGAAGATCTACATGGCATGGTCAGTTATACATTTATTTATTGTCTTTGATTCATCCAGCAGAGATATTCTTATCTGATAAAGGTATAAGGGCTAGAGTATCTTGTCAGTGTTTTTTAAGTGGGATGGGGTAATTCATTGATTCAGTTGAGCCCCATCTTTGTTATATGAAGGACTGAGGCTCCAGGGGCTCATTGTCTCTCAGTCCTGAGGTTTTCCTTTACAGACCTTCATGTCTTTAAGACAGCCTCTATAGAACCACCAAAATAATCTTTGTGAAGCAGGGTATGAATCTTCAGTGCCTGCCTTTTGCCTCTAGGATAAAAGACAGAATTCTCAGTTTGGTATCTAAAGCTCATTTACAATCTGGCTTCAGACTGCCTTCCAAATATGCCCCCTTCACACACTCTCCATTCCAGCCAAATTGGCCTATTTACTGTTCTGTGAATTTGGCACTCCTTCTCTTGCTTCCCTGACTTTGTACAGTTGGTACCTCCTGTCTGGAATGTATGTTCTTATTTCTGCCACTTAGAAGCCTTAGCTATCTTAAAAGCTCAACACAGGTGCCATGTTTTTTGGGAAACCTTTCCATTTCCCCAGCAGGTGGGGGTTTTCCCCTTCTCAAATGATCTCATTTCTTAATCATCTCTATGTAAGTATAAGATTGTCATTGTCACCAAGGACTTCTTAATTGCCAAATCTAACAGCCTTTCCTCAATCCTCATCCTTGTTCACTACAGCTTTTGACACTGCCAATCACCCTCTTGTGGGCACTCTCTCCCCTCTAGGTGTTTTTTGGACACTGTTCTCTCCTGGTTCTTCTCATTCTACCTGTCTGACAGCTTCTTCTTCTTAGTCTCCTTTGCTGGATCTTCATATTTTTGTTGCCTCCTAACCATGAGTGTTTCCCAAGGTTCCATCCTGGGTCCTCTTTTTTTCTCTGTCCCTGTTTCTCCTCTGTCTCACTTTAACTCTCTCTCTCTCTTTCTCTCTTTCCTTTTTCTCCTCTCTCTCACTCTCTGTCTCTTTCTCTCACTCATTCTCTCTCTCTTCCTGTCTCTCTTTTCCTTCCCTCTCTCTTTCTGCCTCTCTGATCTTATCAGATCCCAAGGCTTCAATGATCAGCTCCATGCATATGGTTCCCAGTTGTATATATCTCGTCCTAATCTCTCTCTTGAGTTCCAATCCTGCATCTCAATTACCTCTTGGATATCTTAAACTGGATGTCCATAGGTATCTCAAACTCAACAAGTCTAAAACAGCATTCATTATCTTTTCTCAATAATGTCTTCAAACTTTCCTATTATTCTTTAGGATACTCCTGTCCTCTTGGTCACCCAGGCTCATGACCTCAATGCTGTCCTCAGCTTCTCATTCTCATCCCACATACCCAACTTGTCAAATCTCATTATTTTTACCTTCAGATCATCTTTTGCTTAAGTCCCCCTTTATCCATTTGCATACTCACTGCCCTATCTAATCCCTTATCACCTCCCTCATGGGTTACTAAAATAGTCTTCTCATTTGTCTCACTGCTTCAAGTGTCTCTTCATTCCAATTCATCCTCCAATCAGATGCCAAAGTGGTTTTCCTAAAGTTCAGGTCTGACCATGCTGCTCAATAAACTCCAGTGGCTAAGGTAGTGTTGGCGGAGTTGTGAACTGGTCTAACAATACTGAAGAATACTTTGGAACTACACCCAAAGGGCTATAAAACCTTGCATACCCTTTGATCCAGCAATACCACTACTAAGTCTGTATCCCAAAGAGATCAAAGAAAAGGAAAAGGACCTATATGTGCAGAAATATTTATAGCAGCTCTTTTTGTGGTGGCAAAGAATTGGAAATTGAGAAGATGCCCACCAATTGTAGAACGGCTGAACAAGTTGTGGTATATGATTGAGATGGAGTACTATTATGCTATAAGAAACGACAAGCACAAAGGATTGTGGAACTCAATCTTGTAAACAAAAAGTAAATAAGTCATTGAAAGAAAAAAAAAAGAAATGACAAGCAGGATGCTCTCAGGAAAACCTGGAAAGACTTGTATGAACTCGTGCAAAATAAAGTGAACAGAACAAGGAGAACATTGTACACAGTAACAGTAATATTGTAAGTATCAACTGTGAAAGACTTTGCTACTCTGATCAAGACAATGATCCAAGATGATTCCAAAGGAACCATGATGAAAAATGCTATCCACTTCCAGAGAGAACTGATGAACTCTGAATGCAGACTGAAATACACTAAAAAAAACTTTATTGCCCCCCACTTAATAGTATTTTATTTTTTCCAATTACATGTAAAGATAGTTTTCAACATTCACTTTTATAAGATTTTAAGTTCCAAATTTTTTTCTCCCCCTCCCTCGACTTCCCCTTCCCCAAGACAGCAAGTAATCTGATATATGTTATACATGTGCAATTATGTTTAACATAGTTCCACATTAGTCGTGTTGTGAAAGAAGAGTCAGAACAAAAGGGAAAAACCACAAGTGGGGTTGTGAACTGATCCAACTGTTCTGGAGAGCAGTTTGGAACTATGCCCAAAGGGTTATAAAACTGTGCATACCCTTTGATCCAATAATGCCACTATTAGGTCAGTATCCTAAAGAGATTAAAGAAAAAGAGAAAAGGACTTACATGTGTAAAAATATTTATAGTAGCTCTTTTTGTGGTAGTCAAGAATTGGAAGTCGAGGGAATGCTTGTCATTTGGGGAATGGCTGAACAAGTTATGGTATGTGAATGTAATGGAATACTATTGTCCTATAAGAAATGATAAGCAGGCAGACTTCAGAAAAACTTGGAAAGACTTAGAAGAACTGATGCTGAGGGAAGTGAGCAGAACCAGGGGAACATTGTACACAATATCAGCAACATCGTGTGATGATCAACTACGTGCTAAATCAAGTACTTCTTTGCAATACAATGAACTAAGACAATTCCAAAAAACTTATACTGGAAAATGCTATCCACATCCAGAGAAAGAAATATGGAGTCTGAATGCAGATTGAAGCATATTATTTTCACTTTTTTTGTTTTTGCTTTTTTTTGTCTGTATTTTCTTATGCAACATGGCTATTATGGAAATGTTTTGCAGGCTCCACATGTGTAATTGATATAAAATTACTTTCCTTCTCAAGGAGAGGGGAAGGGCCAGAGGGAGTGAGATAAATTAGAACTCAAAGTTTTAAAAAATGAATGTTAATTTTTTTGCATGTAATTAGGTAATATTTTAATAAAATAAATAAAAATATATTGAGAAAATATTATATTATTTGCCTTTTCAAGGGATGGAAGAGAGACAGGAGGGAGGGAGAGAATTTGGAACTCAAAATTAAAAAAAATGTTAAAACATTTACATGTAATTGGGAAATATTTAATGAAATAAAAAATTTTGGGGAAAATAACATATTGTTTGTGTTCTCAAGGGGTGGAAGAGAGGCAGGAGGGAGGGAGAGAATTTGGAACTTAAATAAAAAAAATGTTTAAAAACTTTATGCATGTCATTGAAAATATTTAGTGAGATAAAAAACATATCAAAAAAAATAAACTCCAGCGATTTTTAATTATCTCTGGAATAAAATTAAAAACCTTTTCCTTTGGCATTTAGAGCCCCCCGCTCTACAATCCAACTACTTGCTGTTCCTTGTACACGAGGCTCCATTTCCCCACTCCAGGCATTTGTACTGGTTGTCCTCCAGGCCTGTAGTGCTTTGCCCCTTCACTGCTGCCTCTTGATTTTTCTGGTTTCCTTCAAGACTCAGCTGGAATCATACCCTCTGAGATTACTGTCCATTTATACTGTATGTATATTGTATGTAAGACATTATTTGTATATTGTCTCTGCTGTAGGAATGTGAGCTCCTTGAGAGCAGGGACTATGCCTTTGTGTTTTTCCACATTCCCAATATTTAACATAGTTCCTGGCATATAGTAAGCTCTTAGAAAATTTTTGTTGACTGATTGTATCTGCTCTGTGTCTGGCATGATGCTTATTTTACAGTAAATACATCTTACTGCTTCTTGAATGAATGGTGTGGTTATATCAAAAAAGGGCATATGATTCCATCCCTCATCCTTCCCCCGCAATGTGAGACTCCCCTTGTGTTTCTAACATGACTCAGATCTTTGTACTTCTCAGACCCTGGTCTTAACCACAACTTGGCATATTTAATAATAGTTCTTTTCTCCATACTTATCTCTTACTTCCCTAAAACACACACATAAAGGATGGTTTTCATCCCATTGCAGCTCAGATTCCATGTCAAGGATTCCCTGGAGCCCTGCAAAGACATCCAACTGGCTCCCTGCTGCTGGGGTGACTCTCACTGTGGATGGAGAACTAAGGATGAACTTGGATGGCAGATGGTACACCCACAACATTAACTAAGCTGTCAGAAATAGAGCTGGGCAGGTGTGTCCCACTCGGTGATGCTTCTTTTGTGCCAGATCCTGGAGCTGATGGTGCCCATCAGTGCTAAAGTCGTGATGCAGAGGTCACTAGCCCTGTGTCACTATCATAACTCTACAGTTGTGGGGGTCAAGACAAGAGCATGGGATTAAGAGTCAGTGGACCTGGTTTTGAATCCCAGCTCTACTATTTATGGCCCTTGTGATCCATGGGCAAGTCATCTTACCTCCTTATTTACTGCTGATCTTTATCTTGGTCTCATCCGTAAAATGGAGGTCTTGGACTGGATGCCCCCCAAGATTCCTTATAGTTCTAAAATCTATGATCCTAGCTCTGTTCACAATTTTAGTCCCTCTTCAGAGGAGACTATCTATCCTCTGGGCAAAGAAATAACTGAGGGCCTCAGGGCCAGCAGGAGAAAGCAAGGGAGGACTAGGGTGACTGGAGCAGACTCATTTCCCACCATGGAAAGCCAGGAGTAGGTGAGGGTATCCTGAGAACATGCAGACAGGTCTAAGAAAATGCTGGCCACAGAGTCAGTTTGTGGTCAGTTCTCTTCCCTTGGATTGTCCCTTTCTCCTAGAGCAGGGCTTCTTAATCTGGAGTCCATGGATTTTTCTTTTTAATCTTAACTGTATTTCTTTGCTATTGCTTTTTTCTGTAAAGGGTTCTGTGACATAGAAAAGGTTAGATATCCTCTATTTTAGAGACAGATGTCATATAGAATGAACTTTTCTTCTCCCAGAATTTCCTTCTATAGGTTCAGCCCTGATGGAAAAGTAATTTCCAAAGCTCTTCTAGGAGTTAAGCTTTACCCTAGAATCTGACACTGTCTAGCTTGGGACCCACCTGATTTCCCAGAATTCAGTTTGGATAGGGGTGTGTAGCAGGGTTATACTGAGAGCACTATAAGGCACTGTTTGAGTTTCAGGAAAGGGGCCAGGAGGGATACTTCGAGGGATGTTCTCAGCATTCTCTACACTCCCAAAGAGCCCAGCTACTTCTATGGTATTTTTCTTCTCTTTCCCTTTCACACAATACTACCCCCTTCCTAAACCTACAGCTGAACTGACTGGGCAGGATCCTAGGGGCTGAGGAGAGTATGGGGTTGTGTGTGTGTGTGTGTGTGTGTGTGTGTGTGTGTGTGTGTGTGTGTGTGTGTGTGTGTGTGTGTGTGTGTGTGTGTGTGTGTGTGTGATATTGCTGAGGCGGATGCACTTCATTTAGGACTGGATTCTACTTTCTATCCAGGGAAGGCTATGGGAGCATGAATAGTAAAACGACTTGAAAGAAAAGTTTGTTTCAGGCTCCAGCCCAAGCCTGAGCATCAGTAGCAGCCTGAGGATATGGAGGCCCTAGGGATCACCAGCTACTAAATCCCCACATGCTCCTGGTTCTTTAGCCATCTTAGCTAAGGGAGTGTCATGAGGGTGGGGGATGGACTGTGTGGAGAAGGGCCTGGCTGGGGGCAGCCCTCCTCCTTCCACTTCCTTCTTCCTTCCCCCCTCTCCATCTATTCTTAATAAGGGAGTTGACTTCATGACCATGGACCAGTGGATTAAGGCAAATAGGTTAAATGACTTGCTCAGGGTCACAAAGATAGTGGTTGTCTGCAGTTGTTATGGGAATCTGAAGATCTTCCCTGCCCCTAGGCCCTTTGCTAAAGTGGCTACGTGACCCTGAGGACCCTCGGATATTTGAAAGTATACTCTGTTCCCTAATAGGCTGAATGTGGTCACGTGGAGCCTGTGGCGCCAGGCTTGTTTTCCAGGAATGCCCCGTGCCTTGTAGCTTTGTGATTGGGCAGTGGGTCTAGAGGGCTGTGACATTCTCCAAGCCAGGAGAAGGCTATATATACGCCCTGATGTGAGGTTTTGGTTTGGGGCTCAC
>JAQQSU010019420.1:0-10265 GCA_028627135.1 Pseudochirops cupreus
TCTTATTTCTCTTCTCAATTTTTCCTCCACTTCTCTCATTTGGTTTTCAAAATCCTTCTTAAGCTTATCTCTAGCTTTTAGGAAGTCTTCATGTTTCTTGGAAGCTTTTGGTGCAGGAGTTCTGACTGTGTTGTCTTCTTCCCATTCCCTGTTTGATCCTTCTTTTCTCCAAAGAAGGAATCTAGAGTTTGGTTGCTGTTCTTACTTTGCTTCCTTTGCCTGCTCATCATTGGTCAGTCAATGATTTTTTAGCTCTGTGGAACTCTGCTTCCAGAGGGGAAAGCTCTGTCCCAAATCACTGGGGTTTTCCCAGCTGCCAGCACTTTTAGAAGGCTGCTACAGCCCCCACCAGCTTTGGCTCACTGAAAACACACCCCAGGACCACCACCCAAGACTACAATCCGGATCCAGGCTGCTCAATGCAAGAGCACTTGGCCTCTGAATGATCACTTCACCCCCCTGCAGTCTTCAGGCCATGAGCTCTGAAGCAGCTATGTGGAGGTGGCTGAGGGGATGTGCTTCTGCTGCTTCCTTGCCCTGGAGGCAGCTTGGCTGGACCTGCTTTTTTTCCCCAAGTTTAGCTGAGTTGCACTAACCTGTCACTTAGTCCTTGTTTCTTATGGCTTGATAATTCTGGAAACTGGCACAGCTGCCGCTGATCCACTCTCCTGAAGATCCAGCTGAGGCTCGGCTCAGCTCATACGGCCGCCCCCAGGGCCATGCTGCGGTTTCAGGCTGGGCTGGTTTTGGCTCCCAGCACTGAGATGGTCCCTTCTGGCTGAGCTTCCCTCAGCAGGAGGTATATTTGTGTGAGTTTTAGAGCTCTAAAATTTGTTTAGAGTTATATTTTATGGGTATTTGAGGTGGCTATTTGGGAGCTACGGTACCTTGCTGCTGCCCCCTGCCATCTTAATAGTAAACATTTATATAGCATTTATAACACCTACTATGTGCCAGACACTGTGCTGAGTGCCTTACAATTATTTTCTTATGTGATCCTCATAAGAACCCTGAGAGGTAGCATTTATATAGCAATTTTAGGTGTGTAAATCACCTTAAAAGTATTACCTCATTCGATCTTTACAAACAAAACCTGGGAAGTTGGTACCTTCATTATCTCCATTTTAAAGGCAAGGGAATAGAAGCAGACAGAGGTTACATGACTTGCTCATGGTTTCAAAGCTAATAAGGGTCTCAGGCTGGATTTGAACTAGGTTCTTTAAGACTTCAGGTCTAGCATTTTATCCACCAGGTCATCTAACTGCCTCCTGGTATAGATAAACATAGAGAAGTATAGAGGGGAATGTGAGCCAATGCACAAAGATGAGAAACCATAAGATCTGTTTGGGAAATAGGTCAGTTTGACTGGGGAGCAATACAATGAAGGGTAATAATAAGAAACCAGAAGGACTGAGGTCAGGTTATAAAGAATCTTGAAGAATAACATAAAAACATGGAGCTGCATTCAGAATGCCAGCAATAAGGGGCTGCTAGGTCCTATACTTGATTGCATGCCCCCATGGTGGGAAGGTGGGGGGGAAGGAGGGGAGAAAAATTGAAACTCAAGGGATTGAGGAACTGAATATTGTAAACTAAAAGTAAATAAACAAGTCAATGAAAAAAAAAGAAGGGGCTGCTAGGTCCTGAATGGAATATGCAGAGCTTCTAGGATAGAATTAGAAGCTAGGCTAATTAGCAGTAGTTGGCTAGAGGTTTCGGTCTTTCTGGTTACAACAAACTTAGGATTGCTATGGTTGCTACTTCTGGAATGGCAAGTCCAACCTTCTGATACGAAGGCAGTAATGAGAAACAAGCTTGTGAAAGAAACTTAGAAGACCAAGTCAGAGAAGGTAGCCATAGGGCTGGGTATGGGCTGTGTGTGTAAGCACATGCAAGCATGGGTGTGTTTGGGGAGAGAGGTCGCAATTAACTTGATAGGCAGGGGGGTTATACAGGAATGAGAAATTTTGGGTGTTGTCACCCTGGTCACAACACAGATGGTTTTAGTCTACAAGAGCTCAGGCAGCAACATCTCAACCTACACTAAAACTGAGGTCCCAATGCACCTTCCCCCAAATGGGGACTATAAAACCACAAGACAATAGATTTAGAGCTTGAAGGAACATCTGAGGTCATCTAGTGCAATGTTCTCATTTTATAGTAGAGAGAACCCAAGACCCAGAAAAGTTAATTGACTTGTCCCAAGATCACACATGTATTAAGGAACAATTGGGTGGTGCAGTAGATGGAGTGTTAGACCTGGACTCAGGAAGATATGAGTTCAACTCTGGCCTCAGACACTTAACTGGTGTATGCTCCTGGTCAAGTCACTGTGACGCCAATCACCAGCAGATTCCCAAGGGAATGCTACTGTGAACAGCTTTTAAGGTTCAGATTACACAGTATAGTGAACACTCTGTTTATTCCATTACAAATCAAGGCAAACATTCACAATATATCGCAATATAATATTCACAACATTACATCTTATCACAGAAAATCACAATATGATGTTCATAACAGCTTAACATTACAATGGCCACACAGTTTTCACTACAGTGGCCACAATATTTAGAACAAGGAACAAAGGAATAATTATCTGGTTTCCCTAAGGGGGAAACCCTCCTCACTTAATCATTCAGTCAATTCACAGTACAATAATCAAACTTCCACTCATGCGGGCAACCATTAACTTAATCTGTCACTAATCTGGATTCACAATTACTAACTATCATTAATCACAAATACAGTCATTAGAAATACCACACAAACCCTCCACCCCTTGGTGTCCAGCAAAACCTCAATTTCATCCAAGGGGAGGCCTTTTTCTTCATCTTGACTCTGGGTGGTCTCTCTGATTCCCTGGATCCCTTTCCACAGTCCCAGCTCCCTCCTGAATCCACCAAACAGTGTTATGGGAATCTGAAAATCTTCCCTGCTCCTAAGCCCTTTGATAGGCTTAAGTGGCTCTGAGAATCCTCCCTAATTTGAAAGTATACTCTGCCCCCTAATAGGCTGAATGTGGTCACATGGAGCCTGTGTCTGGGAGGCTTGTTTTCTGGGAATGCCAGCGCCTTGTTGCTTTGTGATTAGGCAGTGGGTCAAGAGGGCTGTGACATTCTCCAAGCCAGGAGAAGGCTATATATATGCCCTGATGTGAGGTTTTGCTTTGGGGCTTACTCTGAGAGAAGTTGTATGATTTGGCCAGATGAGACTCTGGGAAGCCATTGAGCCCCCTGGCTTTGAAAAACCCAGATGTTGGTGCTTCCTTCTCTGGTAACTGAAGAGGTATGGATGTAATGGTCAGATGGTTGGAAGCCTGTCTGCTGATCTGTTTCTTTGACTGCTTGTAACTTCTGCTTGTTAACTTCTGCTTTTATTCTGTTTGCACTGTCTGAAGTTCAGGGTGCTGACTTTTTCCCCTGAACTAGGTAAATGATATATGTTTGATTGATTAAAGTAAGATTGTTATCCCATTTTGAGTTGCATTCCTTTAGAAAAGCAGATCTAATAACCTGTGCTAGCAGCCACCCTGGGTATGCTAGGGTGCTTGGTGATACAAACAGTCACCTGGATTCAGAAGCAGACAGTTCCCAGGTCCTTGTCCAGTCCTCATGGAAGTCCCTGGCATACACTGAAAGTCCAGCACATCTCAAACCCTTCACCACTTCTCTTGCCTGGAATTCAAGGATCAGCTAAGCCAAGAACAAACAAAGTCTTATCTAGGTCATGCTTCTTCAGTCCTCCAGCAGTTCAGCCGGCCCTAGGACCCAGAAGGAAAATTGGCCTTCCAGGCAAGCCCTCTCAGCCTTGCAGGAGGCCTTCCAGGAAAGCCCTTTCAGCCTTCCAGGTGGCCTTCACCAGATTCTGTTCTCAGGAAAACTCCATCTCAGTTCTCAGTCAGCTTCCAGATGCTGGGAGAGAAAAATATCTCTCTCTCTCTCTCTCTCTCTCTCTCTCTCTCTCTCTCTCTCTCTCTCTCTCTCTCTCTCTCTGTCTCTCTCTCTCTCTCAAGAAAACTGCAACTCACTTCTTCAGTCCAGCAGCCCAGCTCCCAGATGCTGGGACAATCCTGCTTCCTCCAAAAGGAACCATTTCTGATTCTGTCTCTCTGTTTCTAGAATTCTTCTCTACACACACTGGGCTCCTGTCTCAGCCAATCCCCTTCTTCCACGTCAACAGGGGTGTTGGAACCTTCTCAACAGGGGACAGAGTTCACACCTTCCATACTTAGCCCTAAGTTACTAAGTGCTAAGTATCTGCTAAATTTGTTGCTGTTACAGTAACTTAACCTCTGTACCTCATAATATTAGCTCCTACCTCCCAAAGTTATTATGAGGGTCAATTGTGGAGATATTTGTAAAACACTTTGTAAATATTAAAGCTCTATTTAATTATTAGCTATTATTGTTATTAATTCTTACTGACAAATAGAAAGAGTACCAGGAAGAAATGAAGAAGATAGAAGATGCCACCAATTTACGCAGCAGCAGGCCAGTAGATTGTCCCAATATATTGCAAAGGGAACTTGGAGGAATGTACTGTGAGGACCATGCATGGCCATGTATGTCTAATGTATGAGATTATTACAAATGTTAACAATGATTGATGTTATCTATATATTTTCAAAGTGTTTTACATATTGTATCTCATTTGACCCACAAAGTATTCCTATGAATCAATAACAGTTAATTCTGTCCAGATCAATTGTACATTGGGGCTAGTTATCGAGTTAATGAGCGCTTATTAAGTGCTTACTATAGTCTAGACCCGTGGTTGAACCACCCTTTCACAGGGGTTGCCTAAGACCATTGGAAAACACATATTTCCAATGGTCTTAGGAACCGAGACACCGCTCCTCTATTTGTCTCCAGGCGGGTTTGCCCACATGCAGATACGCCCACATACGAGTATTAAAGGGTCATGGCATTAGGAAGGTTGAGAACCACTGGTCTAGACACTGTGCTAAGCAGTGGGGATATTAAAATTAAAAGTAGAAAAAGAAAAGCAAGCAAGCAAACAAACAAAAAACAAGTAGTCACTGCTCTCAAGAAGCTGACAGTTTGATGGGAGATAACCTACAAACAACAGCCTGGTGGCCAGGTGGTTATAGCACAGAGACAGAATCAGGAAGACCTGAATTCAAATCCAGCTTCAGATACTTAAAATAACCATGTGACCCTGAGCAAGTAACTTAACCTCTCTTCACTTCAGTTCCTCACCTGTAAATTGGGGATAACAAGGACACCTACCTTGCAGGGTTGTTGTGAATATCAAATGAAATAATATTTGTAAAGTTCTTAACACAGTGCCTGGCACATAGTAGACTAAATACACATGCTAGCTATTATTATTGTTACTATTATTATTATTTTCAAGCAGGATGAATTTTGGAGACAACACTAGCATTAAGGGGGACAGGGAAAGGTGCATAGTAGGAGCTGGCACTGGGGCTTGAAGGAAGCCAGGAGTCAGAAATAAGGAGGGAGAGAGTTCCAGGTCTAAGGAACAAAAAGTAAAAATGTCTGAAGATAGGAGTTTCCTGTTGGAAAAACAGCAAGATCATGAGCTCATCATACTGGACTCATAGGATTCAATGATGGTCATCTATGATACTGCAATGGCTAAATAGTGAGTCTATGTGAGGAGATCCAGGATGATACCTCTCCCACCAACTTGGAGAAAGAAGAGACTGATACTGTTATCTGAAAAGAACAGCTAAGTAATGGGGAGAGGAAGACAGTTGGTGCTCCTGCCAATACTCCAGAAAAGCACATGGACAGGATGTTACAGAACACAAAAAGAAGCAACAGACAGAATCTAGGTATCTTCACCAGTCAAAACACCTTGGAAATATTATATTCAACATGGGCAGTACAATTTTGATTAACACCTTGACATGTAGTGCATAGGCACTACATAGGCAATGATGACTTGAGTTCAGGCTATTTGAGGACTGGGTGAAGGAACTTTGGGGTCCTTAGCTTGGAAAAGAGAGGACTGGGGGAGGGGAAGGACTTGGTTTACTTTTTTCAAATATATGAAGCACTGTTATATAGGAAAGGAACTGTTAGATTTTTTCTGTCTCTTTCTAGGAGGAGAATCTGGGAACAATGGGTAGAAGTTCCTAGGAGGCTGATTTTTGGTTCAGTAGGACAAAAATCTTTCCAACAACTTAAGATTTCTAAAAGTGGAATCAGCTTTACCAAAAGGGAGTGCATTCTCTTTCAGTAGAAGTCTTTAAATAAAGATGGGATAACTACTAATCTGGGATATTGAAGGAGGAATTCTTCACTTTATAGAAGAAGGAAGTGAGGCTCCAGAAAGGGAAGCTGCTTCTCTCAGGGGTAGGGCTATAACCCTGGCATTCTGATACTGAGTAGAATCTAACCGCCTGGAGAAAAGTAAATGTTTTACTCCTGTCTTCATGTCCACAACACCTAGCACAATAGTTTACACATAGTAGGTGCATTATAAATCTCTTTTTTTTAATTGAACTAAATTGCTTTGCTCCATCATCTGCACAGTATTGAGTTGCAAATGAATTTTGGCTCAGAATTACATAGATTGCAAGCTGGAAGAGAATTTAGAGGCCATCTATTCCAACTCCTTCATTTTACAGATGAGAAAACTGAGGCCCAAAGAAATTAAATGAGTTGTACTATGTTGCCCAAGTATTAAGTAGCAGAGCTGGGATTAAAACCCAGGTCCTTTTCAAATTCAGCACTGGATCACTGGACCTTAAAAAAAGAACAGGTTGTTTATAGGTATCTGTGAGCTCCCATTTATGGACAATTTGATGTATCACGTAGTGTTACAAAAGTGTTCCAGAGAATTTGGGGTGTTACAAAGCCAAATTTTGAATACTGGCCCTTCTGCTTTCCAGCTATGTGACTGTGGGCAAGGCATTCGATTTTCCTTCACCTCAGCTACTTCATTTCTTGTTTCAGTCATGCACAACTCTTCCTGACCCCATTTGGAGTTTTCTTGGTAAAGATACCGAAGTGCTTTGCCATTTCCATCTGCAGCTCATTTTACATATGAGGAAACTGAGGCAAACAGGGTTAAGTGACTTGCCCAAGGTATAAAATCAAGCTGATATTTGTAATCCCTGTCTCACAGAGTTGTTGCAAAAATCCAGTGAGATAATGAATGTTAATCACTTCAGAAGCTTTATATAAAAATAGTAGGTGCTCAATTAACACCTGTCAAGGGAATAAAAGAAGGCCCTCCTATACTTTTTTTTCCCTTTGTAACTATACATAGTATTTGAGCTTCTTAAATTGAGGACTCAGACTAAATGAGGTCAAGCATTTTGCCAATTAGAAATTTTACAAGACATTCTGAACCCAAAACACAAAACCTGTTTGTGCAATGAGAAGGTACTGTGACAGGGGACTTTGCAGAAATTATCTTCTCAAACGAGTCCTTTCAGAAATAGTGGCAAATTCTCAGAAATCACAGAACAGTAACAAGGAATTACAGCCCTACACGGTGTTAGGAATGAGGCAGACAATTTCCATTCTCTCTGACACAACGAAGCTATGAAATAACACATCACAGAGATCGTCAAGTATAATGCCCTCATTTTACAGATGGAGAAACTGAGGATCAGAAAAGAGAAGGTTTGAGTTATCCAAAGTCACAGAGTGTCAGAGCTTGGACAAAACAATTACATCTCATTCCTCAGATGCAACTGAATCATCAATACCAGACAACAGACATAAGAGTACTATAGGGCCATTCCCCCTAAAATCTTGGCGTTCTTTCAATTATGTGAGTTTTTCTTACACGCTACATTGTATACCTGCTCCATATACTTATATATGTACATGTTACCTCCATTAGAATATAAACTTCTTAAGAGAACAAAAAAAGTTTGACTTTTTAATGTTTGTACTCCTAGCATATGGTATATAGCAGATGCTTGGTATTTTTTTTTTACTTGATGGATTGATTGATTATTTCATTGCTATAAAGAATGATTACAAATTAGTGTCTGTTTCTTAAATTAAAATCACCAAAAAAAGTCCTTTCTCAATCTCTCTTCTAGCGGACAGAGCGATGATTTCAATAATATTACTGGTAACAACAGTGAAGTAGAAATAAACACAAAATAAGACACTGTAAGGGGTTTTATGAAATCTATAATAAAATATTCCTGTTAGAAGATTAAACAAAGAAACCATTATATTCTTTTCTGAAGGGCAAAGTAGCCATAGGATGCTGAAAAAAGAATGGTCCTTAGGACACAGGATTTTAGAATACAGAACACTAAAGAGTTGTAAGAGACCTTCTATTTTTTAATATAAAGTAGTAGAATGGAGAACAATGAATTCCAGAGATGGGAAGGAATTTGAAGTTTAGAACTTGAGAACAAAGATTATGAGATTTAGGAGACACCTCAGCAGCTATATAGTCTAACTCCCTCTATTTACCGTTAAAGATATGGAGAGCCAGGAAAGTAAAGTGATTTGCCCAAAATCACTTACTGGGAATCATCAAAGGCAAGGTTTGAACCCAAGTCTTTGTAGAACCATTTCCACCATTCCATACTGCCTCCTTTTCTATCCTCCTTCCCAGACCCCCTACTCATTCCCCAATAAAATTCACTGTTTAATTCTTTTGATAATTGCTAAAAACTACCAAGAGAAGGATGCCACTTCAGAGATTTCCAGGGATTTCTCTTCCTATGCAAAATGTCCCTCTTTTGGGGAAATCATCTGCCCCAGTTGGCTCTGTTTCCTGTATGTATTTCTGGACAACTGCTCACACCACTTCAGGCCTCTACTCACCTGCTTTCTGTTGATAACCCCTGGAAAATGAAGTTCTGTCACTCTCCCCTCAGAAGAATGAACAAAATAAACAAACTCGGTAATAGCAGACAAAATTTAATTACAGAGCTCACAGTGAAAGGAGAGAAGGGAGGGAGAGCTAGAACATCAAAGATGGCCACAGGAGGAGGGGAGAAACAATTGAGTTCAAATCAGTCCAGTTCTTTTTTCCCTCTACTTTGAATGTAAAATAAAGAATGCAAGACTTTAGTTACCCCCTTCTCTCTCTCCCTCTCTCCCCCACCCCTCTTCTACCCCCTTTTGACAATACAATCAATGACAATGGACTAAAATCCCACAGTTCAGCATCAGCTTTTACCTTCTGTCATCTGTTCTCATTTTACATTTCTTCCATTAACCTCTGGCACAACTGTGAAGGAGTTCCAAGGTTTGGGGTTTTATTTATTTGGGTCTGGAAGTGGGCACCTCAGTAACCTTTGTTGCTTGTCTTCTCCCTTTGTCCTCGAGGCTTTGGGAGCAGTTTGGACAAAAGGTGGCTGTGTACAGCATAACTGTAACCAAGTAGCAATGATAATTGAAATGTTTCTGTCCTCTTCTTATTAAGGTCTCTGGTTTTATGTATCATCATATCTCTGATATGATAGACTAGAAAGTCTAGTAAGGTTTTCATAACTGGAAAGGGCCTTAGAGCACAGAATATTTGAAAACAAAATATGGGCTAGTAGAGTAGAAGAGGAAGGCACCTTAAAACATAAAATATTAGGGCCAGAAGGCACCTTAGAACATACAATGTTAGAACATTGAATGTTAGAGCTGGAAGCCACTTGATAGAATATTAGAATAGAAAATGTTAAGAATTTCAAGTGACATTAGCACACAGAATGTTAGTAAACTGGACATAGAATACTTGACTACAAGAGGCCCAAACCATCCAAATCCCTTAATTTGACAATGAGAAATAAAGAGTTGAACTTATAAAAGATCATGCAAGGGGTTAATGGTAGTCATAACTGACACACAGTTCATCTAGATCCCCACTTTGTGCCCTTTACTCTCTGTACCCTGGGAAAAATAAGAGAAAAATACAACAGTTGTCTTCAGTTCTCCCTTCAAAAGGAATGATTACTTGTAGGTTTGAACCACTACCATTCTAACTGGAAGCTGTATTAACCTGTTGGACCACAGAGCCTTTGATGCTTAAGGTGTCTAGTTAGAATAATTTGGGTAGAAAGATTTTGTGCTAAATTTCATTCAGTTACTCAAAATAAAACTTTGAAAATGGTGCTTTCAGGCAGCTGATCATAGAAGAGAACATTCTAGCCTATTAACCAGGAACCTTGGGTTCTAATATTGGTTTTTTCATTACTAAGCCATGCAGCGTGGGGAAAGGAAAAGTCCCTGAATTAGAAGTACCAGAACACAGGTTTGAATCCTGGCTAAACTATTAGTAGTAGTAGAATATTATATTAT
>JAQQSU010019421.1:0-10265 GCA_028627135.1 Pseudochirops cupreus
TCCTATACTTGATTGCATGCCGCCATGGGGGAAGGGGGAGAAAGAGGGGAGAAAATTTGAAACTCAAGGGACTCTGGAACCGAATCTTGTAAACTAAAAGTAAATAAACAAATCAGTTTAAAGATTTAAAAATAAAAAGATGATGCACTTTCTGCCGGGGAAGCACCTAGGTGGGGGCAGTTCAGAGAGTGCACAATTCCTAGACTCAGGAAGAGGTAAGTTTAAATCCAGTTTCAAATATTTACAATTTGTGTGACCCTGGGAAAGTCTGCTAACTTCTGTCTGCCTCAGTTTCCTCATCTGTAAAATGGGGATAACTACACCTACCTCCCAAGGTTGTTGTGAAGAGAAAATGAGACATTTGTGAGACACGTTATAGAAATGCTACCTGCTATCATTACCATTATGGACTCCATGAAGAATGAGAGGCACATTTTTGGACTTGGCCAATATGGGAATTTGTTTTGTTTGACTATGAATATTTATTACAAAGTTTTTTGTTTTTCCTTTTTTTTCCCCATTGAGAGGAGAGGTATGTGTGTGTGGGGGGAAACAAGTTTGTTATTTAAAAAATTTTTAAATCATATTAATATTGCTAAATATAAGAAAAATTAAAATGGCAGCAATTCTTTTTAAATTTAAAATATGCAATTAGATCTATCGATATAGTTGTAAGAGCTGCCTCCCCCTCACTTGGGGGTTTTCCACCAGAG
Organism: Pseudochirops cupreus; assembly: GCA_028627135.1. Taxonomy (NCBI): domain Eukaryota; kingdom Metazoa; phylum Chordata; class Mammalia; order Diprotodontia; family Pseudocheiridae; genus Pseudochirops; species Pseudochirops cupreus. The sequence goes on from JAQQSU010019421.1 coordinate 714, forward strand.
GATGGATGGCCACTGGACCCATGTATCACGAGGAAGTTAGAGCTTGAGTCCCTTCTGGCATGGGTTGGACACGTGGCCTCTGTGCTGCCTTCAGGTTCTAGGAGTGGACGGAGGATGTGCGTCTGCGCAGCCGCACCGTGCGGGGCCGCCAGCATGGGGGTTGTCCAATCTACCCGTCCTGCTCTCATTCCCAGACCCAGACCCAGACCCAGACCCAGACCATCTGCCCCTCGTAAAGCCTCGTTGTCTCTCGGCCCTGGAAGCGGCACGGCGAATAACGATACCATTTTAAATCCTTTGGGGAAACAATCCCGGGGAATCAGGCTGGGGACTAAAGTTCTAGGAATTACCTCCCGGCTGGTGCAGCGTCCTGGAGATAGGCAGTCCTGTCTCTAGGAAACCGTCGTTAAGGAGCCACAACGCCCTTAAAGGGACCGCCCGTCCCTCCCTAAGGGACTCTTAAAGGGGCCCTTTCTTTAGTAAGAAATTAAATGGACCACTTTTTCATAAAGGGCTTTTAAAGGAACTGCGTCCTTTAATTAGGACCTCTTAAAATGATCCCGGCCCCCTTAAAAGGCGGCTTTCAAAGGTACAGCCTTGAAGTGTCACCCTCCTTATCTTGCTTTTAATTTGTAAAAAGCCGTCCAGGGTCTTAGGAAAAGCTCTAAATTTCCCCAGAGTTTGGAATGGTGGAAATCGGCTTCAATATTAATTTTGATGTAGGGTCGAAATCCATTAAAAAGAGATCTGATTTCCAGGTAGCTATTTTTCAAGACATTTAAATATTTTTTGTAGGAACTGAGATTTTATCAGTACCGGCAGCTCCTGACACAGATCTGTCCCTGCCCTGAAATTTAGCCTTAGAGAGTTGCCTGGGAGCGTGGAGAGGAGCCATTAAACTAGAACTCGGGTCTTCCTTATTCCACAGACAACTTGATCCTACAAAACCCTGCCCCTCAATAATTAAACTATGCCAAAATTTGCCCGTCTCTAAAGAAATGCTTTTACCCTTTTGATTTCCAAAACATTTCCTTCATACATTCAGCTAAGAAAAGAAATTCACGAACTACCTTCTTGAAAAGGTTTAAAGATTTCACTCATTTTTTCTTATCAAATAAAGCCAGCACAGGCGGATCCAAACGTAAAGACAGAAGAAAAGTTATGTTTCCCCAAGCAAAACTTTTTCTTGGTAAAAAGGAAAAAATCCTTTTACTGAGTTGGCAATGCCCTAACTTGTAACTTTTATCTAACCCCCTGGGAGGCAGGCACGAAGACTTAGGTTTGTGTCAGGCAATACAACCTTCAGTAAGGCTAATATTAACCTCTCAGACCTGGTTCCTGAATTTGTAAACTGGAGGATGCTATCACCTATATTACCTACCTTGAACTTTTTAAAGGATCAGATTAGCTAACTTATGGAAAGCACCCTGTAACTGTAAAGCAGCATATAAATTTAACTCACTACTATTGGCATTGTGGTACCAGGTACAGGAGGGCTATGGCCCAAAGGAGAGATTTCTAGTATTGCTGGTAGCAGTATATTAGCAGAATTACAATTAGCATTGGTGGGCCCAGTGACAGAAAAACCAATGGCCCAAAAAGGAAATTTCCAATATTTCTGGTAGCAATATATTTTGTTAGCAGTATAGGAGCTTTAACAAATACTGTGGTATGGGTGAAAAAAAATATTCACTGCATTACTGTCGGCAATATATTCTACATAGTTCTCAAGATCTGTCAGCTTTAAGCAAACTCTTTAAAGGAAAAGAATTGTAAAATTTAAAAATGTAATCAGCTAGCAATTCTGTGATGATCTAAAACGAATGAAGAAGGCCTGTAGTGGATTTTTTCCCTTTATTTGCTAGCCACTTTGACAGCTACCCAAGATATTCATTTCCATTTTCATTCTGCCAAAATTCAAATGAGATGAGATCTGTATTTGCATTAACACTGGGGACCCATGATTAAAAATCTCTAGAATTTTTGTATCAAGGAAATAAAACTACAGCATTATAGAGTTAACAGGAAAATGGATATTGTTAGTTTTTTATTTTATTCAGCTAGGATACCCATTCTTAGAGCAAAATATAATTCAAAAGTTCTTGAAATTAACATTAGTTCAGACAGTAATGCTTAAAGTACAAACTAAATATATTTTCTATGAAGAATGTGTGAATTCAAGTCTTATATAACTTCTAAAGCATGTTCTTTATTTCTCAAAATATGTTCTTGGCTGTACATAATATATGTATATATATATATATATATTTTAAAAATCAGTAAGAACAAGAAATTTCACAGAGATAAATATAAATTTTAAATATACATGGAAATAATGTAGCACACTGATTTTTAAAACAAAAAAGTTGCTTAAATTTTTGCTTTCAAAATTATATCCATGATAAAATCTGCAAGTCTACAAAATGAGAATAATTTTATGCACAATTATTCCTTAGTCTTGAGAAATGATGTTTAAGCTAGCTATGTGCCTCATAGTTGGTCTTCCATGGGGGCAATTCCAGGGATGCTCAATATCACCCATATGAGTGATCAGTTTCTTCATCTCATTCTTGTTAAGAGCAGTTCCAATCATGACCTGAGTTCAAAACACACACAAAAAGTTTTAATGATATTTTTCTTTCAACTGTGAATAGCAGCTATCTAAAAGTAGTCTTTCCCCCTACTATAATACTAGGAAAAATATTATTGATCAATAAACATTTATTAAGCCCCTATAATGTGCCAGGCATTGTAAGAAGTGCTGAAGATACAGAAAAATGCAAAACCAGTCCCTGTGACCAAGGAAGCTCACACTCTAATGGGAGAGACAAGTATATATATAGAAATATAGATACAGATTGCTTTGGAACTGTACCTATGACCTCACTGATATAGGGAACTCCTGAATGAGAATCATTTCCCCCATATCACAGACTAGGGGAAAGAAGAAAGTGAAGGATGAAGGAAAGAAGAAAGATAAAGAGATGAGAAAAGGGAGTTTGTAATACATAGCCTCAATTTTCACAATAAAGTAACAAGCTTCTTGGCTAAGAGTCACAGGGAAGAATAGTATGCTTAAGCAGAAAATCATTGTGGAATAGCTTACACACCCACCCACACACACACACACACCCACATGCCCCTGAACCCTCCCCTGGACTGCATTTTCTCTGTCTTGACCTGGAAATAATAATCAAATCAATATTAGCCTAGATTATAGACAGCCTACTGCCCTATGTTTCTACTCATTACCCCTCTGACTAAACAGTGGGGAGTAGCTTTTTTTTGTCCAACATTTTACCTCGGAAGTGGCAGCAGCAGGAGCTCCTGAAGCTTCACCATGCCTTCCAAGGATGATAAGAAGAAGAAAGATGCCGGCAAGTCGGCCAAGAAGGACAAAGATCCCATGAACAAGTCAGGGGGCAAAGCTAAGAAGAAGTGATCCAAGGGAAAAGTGCAAGACAAGCTCAACAATCTGGTTCTATTTGACAAGGCGACATATGACAAACTCTGCAAGGAGGCCCCCAACTATAAACTTATCACCCCTGTAGTAGTCTCAGAGAGACTGAAGATCCAGGGTTCTCTAGCCTGAGCAGCCCTCCAGGAACTGCTTAGTAAAAGGTCTGATTAAGCTGGTCTCCAAACACAGAGCACAAGTGATATATACTAGGAACACCAAGGGTGGAGATGCTCCAGCTGCTGAAGATGCAAGAAATGGTTCAACATTTTTGTGTACATTTTCAAAAATAAACTTATTGGACTTAAAAAAAATAGTGGGGAATAAGATAGGGAATTTAGGAAGGAAGAAAGAATTACCAATTTATAAGCAGATGATCAACTGAGCCACTATGAAAAAAGTCTAAGTAAATGAAGAGTTCAGTATCAGAATAAAACTTAAAGTCATCCCTGTATGTGTTGATAATCAACGAACCTCTAAAAACCACCTTCCACTTACTGTGCACACAGTTTACCCCCTACCCCAATAAAACTGCTCGGTCTGCTTTGGAATCTTCCCATCTGCCCTAGCGCTGCTTGCCTCTCTTTATGAAGAAGAATGACCCTCTGGACCAGGACCTTCAGAGACCTTGATACTCCATTTCCGTCACTGCTCCACCCTGAGGAAATTACTCTATTCAACTTGGGAACTCATCCTGGGATGGAGCTGCCCATATTGGAGATAAAGTCAATCCTCACTTGAGCCCTCTGTACCTAGCTGGTCCCAGCCCATGCTTCAACCCATCTGGATAGCTAACAGGATGCCAGGACCTAGCCAGCATGGGCATTTTACCATATGCTGTGCAACAGCATTTATATATGCCCCTGTACCCTCCTTTGGACTGTTTTCTCTGTCTTGATCTGGAAACAATAATCAAATCAATATTAGCCTGGATTATGGACAACCTGCAGCCCTATGTTTCTACTCATCATCCCTTTGACTATCTAGATTAAAGCTCCCTTCCCTGGCCACCACTTCCTATTTATACAGTGATGTGGTAGAAAGAGTACTGGGTCTGAAGTTAGGAAGACTTGAGTTTATATCCAGCCTCAAGCACTTACCAGCTGTGTGACTCTGGGCAAGTCACCTAAATCTCTGTTTGCCTCGGATTCCTCAACTGTAGAATGAGGATAATAATAGCACTTACCTCCCAAGGTTGATGTGAGGATCAAAGGAGATAATATTTGTAAAAAGAACTTAGTACAGTACCTGGCACCCCAGCAACCTTGCAGACTGCTTGGTAAAATAGCAAGCAATTAAATGTTTGTTCTCTGATTGACTAATACTTGGCTTGAAAATAGCAAGTGGTATTTTAGGTATAATGTGGATATGGATATCAGAAGAGACATTGGAGAAGAGAGAATTGTAGGATGGATATATCTGGAGCTAGAAAAGCACCTTTATTTTACTCAGGCCCAAAAAAGTTCCAGGTCACACCAAGAGTAAGCAATAAAGAAAGGCACAAAACTGAAGCTACCCGATGACAAATCCAGCATTCTCCCTCTAACAAACCTCCTAAAATCTCTGATTAAAAAAAAAACATTTCCAGTTAAAATGGCTGTTATAAAGAGTCTCAAAGGAGCTCAACTCTTCTAATTTTACTCTAGCTATCTATCTAAAAAAGATATCATATTAAACAATGACCATGAAATACAAAGAGAAACCGCTCAGGAAGCTCCTCTATCCAGCTCACTAATGTACAAAAAAGAACCAGAAGCTCCTGCCAGAAGACCACAGTTTTGGCGTACCAAGAAAACCTCTGGAAGCTTGTCAGCCAAGGCCCAGTGGAGAAGCAGCCTGACCAGGGAAGCTCTAGGCATGAGGGAAGCCTGTGAAAGTGCTCCAACTGGGGATACTTCAATGGATCCAGTGCCCCAACTGGGAAAACCCCAGGAGAGCTGAAGATCACAATCGTGCCCTGTCTTGGGAAACACTAGGAAGGACAGAAGGCCAAGGATATTCTAGAGGAACTGGAAGAACCCAGCAGAACCCTGACTGGGGACAGACGGTGGAGGCAAGAAGAGGAGAAAGCTCTAACCAGGAGCAATGAAACCTATCAATACTTTAAGCATATAGATACTCCGGGGAAGGAGGTAGGTCACTGGAAGGAACTCAGGAAATCAAGATCAGGACCAAACAAGGGCGTGACCAGCTTATTTAAGACTGTAAAAAGTGTGGAGCCTTGGCCAGGCACAAAGTCCCAAATCAGGAATTAAGCCAACAGTACGAAGAAATATGATGGGTCAAGAAATCCAGAAGGAGAGAGTAACTCCAAAACAATTACAAGCAGAACTTTAGAGAGAAAAAAAATGGCTTAGCCACAAGAACCAATAACAGGGCCTAGAAGAAATGAATAAGAGATAAAAAATGGAATAATTGAAATAAGAGTTCTGAAGGAAAGGGAATTAGAATGGAAGGAGAATAAGTAGCTTAGAATAAAAGGTGGCAAGTCATACCCAAATAGTGAATTTCCTAAAAACTGGAATGTAGCAAACAGAATTTAATGACTCTAGGAGACAAGAACTAACAGTCAAAAACGGAAAAAAACAGAAAATGTGAAGTATGTACTATCTAAAAGAACTAACCCAGAAAAAAGGTCTAAGACAGGTAACTTGAGAATCATTGGTCTCTCTTAAAACTATGAGCAAAACTGCTCAGATTTAGAATCAGAGGGTAAAGAGAAAAGAGAGGAAATCTACAGGTTATTTCTTCAAAGAAACCCCAAAATGAAAATTCCAAGACATGTCATAGACAAAATCTAAAGCTTCCAAGCCCAGGAAAATATACTACAAGTACTCAGAAAGAGTTCAAATATCAAGGAACCAATCAGAAATCACATGAGTTCAGGTAGCTTCTACTAAATAGAAGGGGAAACCTTGGAATATGTACTTTTCCCCCAAAAGACAAAAGCACTTATAAGTAAGAACTGCTTACCTAAGTTTTTACTTAGCAAAATCAGAGAGAAAATGGATTTTTGAAGGAATAGAGGACTTTTAAGTGTTTCTGGCATTATGACCATACATCATTGCTTTCACACAACTTCATACACCCCATTTCCTCTCCCCCTTCACTACCACAAACCAACATAGCAGGAACATCATCCCAAATCCTTCCTGAGAAATGACCATTAGCATGACTGAAAACACTGTAATCCAGACATCTTCTCTGACTTCGGTAAAAATGAGACTTCAGTAGGTTCCCATTCTCACTGGCATAGCTATTCTACCAGTACACATCACAATCCATATGTGCCTTATCAGTCTGTATATTTCATGTCCACATCTTCTAAAGCTCTTCCAAGAGATCTAGCCAAAACAGAGGCCTTTTTCTAGGTTACTTAATATTTCATGGATACCACTTACCCATCTACTAACCTTTTTTTTTCCCTTGGCCAGTACATCTCCATTAATAGTCACATACATCTAAAAAGAATTTTATGTGACTTCTAAAGCATGTCATCATCAACGAAATGCTGCATCTTAAGGATATCCACTGTATGTCTTTCCATTACCCTTTGGGTCACTTCTAATTTTGATTCATTTGAGAAAATGCTGCTTCATGCTACAGAGCTTTGTTAGGATAATGTTAGTGTGTAAAAAATGGGCTTTGGCAGCAGGAAGCAAGCACTACACAATTTTCCAAGTACAAGCCAGCTCATTTTCCTGCTCCTAGTTTTGCAGTGCTTGTCCAAGACAGATATCACTGATGGATTAATTCAATGGGCAGCTCATCCAATTGAATGTTGAAGATCCTTGTAAAACTACTGCAAAGATAATACCATCCTTATTTATAAAACAAGAGAGGCAAAATATAACACTACTTCAGTCATTATTTGACTGATCTCACTTTATAACAGTCTTTTTTGCTATAATAAAAATAAGATATGATTAGCCTCCAAATTTCATTTTAAAACATAACAAAACTATTCAGTCTCATCAAATCTGGAAGCAAATAGGCTTTCTTCTTCATCACTTACAGATTTCCTACATGCCCTTGAGGCAAACATTTGCCTAACTCGAGAGGGTCTGCACATGACTCCAGGGCAATCACTTAACATGAAGATCATCTCATCTATGTCCTGTGGTCCAAATGTCCAGTTTTTACTAGTTGGCAAGGAAATCAATTTAACCCTTTCTGTGACTGGAGCTGAAAGAATACAGAAATTTAAGAACAGATTTTAAGATTACATTTGACTTTTAATAGATTGGTCAAGTCTGCCAATGTATGCTACATCCTATACACGTAATCCATTGCCTTACTGCCAAGAGGTAAGAGGCCTTCGTGACCATCATTCCTCTCTCTCTCTCTCATATATATATATTAACTTTGTATTAAATTTAATAAAAATTTGTGGTAAATAAAAATGGCTAAATACTTGGGGAATAAAAGGAAATTTTTTTTAAAATTCTGGAATTAGAGCTATATAAATGATATGGTTGAATGAAATAAATCAAAACCCCTCAAACTTGAAAATGTTATAATTCCAGGATCCCTGTTAAAAACTTACCAAGTTGGGGCAGCTAAGTAGCACAGTGAATAGAGACTAAAGTCAGGAGGACGTGAGTTCAAACCTGGCTTCAGACACTTAACACTTACTAGCCGTGTAACCTTGCGCAAGTCACTTAACCCCAATTGCCCTGCCTTTCGCCCTCCAAAAAGCAAAAAAATAACTTACCAAGTTCATCAATGACAAAATCAAAACCATTCTTTCTAAATATTTCCAGATTTTCTATTAGTATAGCTTCATTGACAGCAGTTAAATTGAGAGCCTGAGGTCTGAAAAAGAGAAAAAGTTAAAATCATAGTTTTAAGTTAAACATTAAGTTATAAGATATAACAATGTAATGAAATGGATTTAAAAGAATGACGCATCACTCCAGCAAGCTATGTGTCTATACTATGACTAGTAAAATATCACTCTTATAAGTTATGTGCCTGTACTATCAATAATAAAACATATCATCAATCTAGCAGCTTTCTTGTTCTATGACTTCACTGAATTATATTTTGGATATTATATTAGATTGCTCTAATATAAGAGGCCATATCTTCAAGCAAAGTAGAAAAAGTGAGACAAAAAGATTCTTGGACACAAAGGATTCTTAAAATTCAGAAAAAGAAATTGTAGAGAAAACTAATTCTGCTATCCTACTGACCCTGCCTGTCCTGTTTTGCCTCTGATTGAAAAATGATACCAAGGAAATTTGGCCTTCATGATTTTAGAGGCCAATCCAAAGTGAAATTGCGCAAAATCATATTTATACAAAATGTGACAAAAATAAGAAATTAAAAGTCACTCTTTAGGGAGTGCTTCAGGAAGCACTTTTTTATATTATAAAGGATAACAAATGACATAGTAAGAGCTTTTATCCAGCTAATAAAAACAATTTTACTGGTAATTTAGGGAAAAAAATGACAAATTAGTAACACTATCTAAATCATTAAAGGAAATGGTAAGGCTTGTCTCTAGAGTTGACTATTGTTTAAACAAATCACATGCAAGTCTTAGCGATGAATTTTAACATTAGAGAGAAACACAGTGGCCACAAGTAGACTGAAGTTGGTACCCACAAAATTTACAAAAGCTTAGAAGAAGGCCTCCAGCACATTGGGCGGATTTTCTGTGAAGGATCTATAAAAGAATATGGACAAGAACTGCACAGTTTGAGAAGGTATGGATGACATTCTACTCATACTGATGAAGAAAACCCAATCAACAAGACAATACACAGCCACCATATTTCTAAACATTTATTAAGTACCTACTATCCACTGTGCTAGGGCATTGTGCTAAGAGCTGAGGATACAAATACAAAAGTGAAAAACAGTTCCTTTATAAAAATTCCAGTAACAAGGAACAGCTCCCTGGGTAGGGGAGTGTGGAGGCATATATTCAGAAATGAGGGTGATAACAAAAGGGATCAATAAATAACCAATTTTTAAAAAAATGATACCCCCCCAAAGAGATCACAGAAGTGGGAGGAAGACCCATATGTACAAAAATATTTATTGCAGCTCTCTTTGTGGTGGCAAAAAACTGGAAATTAAGGGGATGC
>JAQQSU010019422.1:0-10265 GCA_028627135.1 Pseudochirops cupreus
GATAGGATGGAGGGAAATATTGTCAGTCTTTCACAATATATCCACTATGGAAATGTTTTGCATAGCTACACATGAACAACCTATATTGAATTGCTTATCTTCCCAGTAAGGGTGGGTGATGAGGGAGGAAGGGAAAGAATCTGGAATTTAAAATCAAATGTTTAACAATATAGTATTATTATTATTATTATTATTATTATTATTATTATTATTATTATTAACATGCACCTGGGAAATAAGATATACAGGCACTGGGGCAGGGAGATCCATCTTGCCCTACTAGAAAGTCAGAAAGGTGATGGAGGAGTATATAGGAGAGAGCAGATTGGGGGAGGAGGTATACAGTGGTATCACTGTTTTGGAGTGGTGGGTAGGGGAAAGACAGGGAGAAAATTTGTAACTCCAAATCTTGTGGAAATGAATGATGTAAACTAAAATAAACAAAAGTTAATTAAAAAATTTTTTTCAAGGAAAATTTCCCTGATATTCTAGAACACGAGGGAAAAATAGAAATGGAAAGAATTCACTGATTGCCTCTTGAAAAAGATCCCCAAAAGAAAACTCTTAGGAATATCATAGCCAGATTTCAAAGCTCCCAGGTAAAGGAGAAAATATTATAAGCTGTCAGGAAGAAACAACTCGACTATTGTGGAAACACAATCAAGATACACAAGATTGAGCAGTTTCTACGTTAAGGGATCTTAGGGCTTGGAACATGATATTCTGGAAGTGAAAGGAGCTAGGATTAAAACCAAGAATAACCCACCCAGCTAAACTGAGTATAATGCTTCAAGGGAAAATAAGGACATTCAATTAAATAGAGGACTTTCAAGCATTCTTGATGAAAAAATCAGAACTGAACAGAAAATTTGACTTTCAGATACAAGAAGCAAGAGAAGCATGAGAAGGTAAACAGGAGAAACAAATCATAAGGAACTTATTAAAGTTGAACTATTTACATTCCTACATGGAAAAATGATCATTGTAACTCATGAGACTTTTCTCAGTATGAGGATAATTGAACGGAATATATATGTATGTATATATATGTATATATATATATATACACACATATATATGTGTGTGTGTGTATACATACACATATATGTATATATAGGAGGGTGTATGCATGTATAAATATATATGTGAGTATGCATATATGTGTGTACATGTATACATAGATAGAGGGCATGGGATCAGGTGTATAGGAAGGAATGATGTCTAAAAAATAAAATTAAGTGGAGAGAGAGGAATACAATGAGAGAAGGAGAAAGGGAGAGATAGATTAGGGTAAATTATCCCAAATAAAATAGGCAAGAGAAAACTGTTACAATGGAGGGGAAAAACAGGAAAGTGAAAGGGAATGGGTCAATCAAACTTTCATGCAATTTGGCTTAAGGAGGGAACAACATACACACTCAATTGGGTATCTTCCCCTACAGGAAAGTAGGGGGGAGGGGGATAAGAGGGGGATGATAATCAGGGCAAATTGGGGGAGAGGGTAGTTAGAAGCACACTCTTTTGAAAAGGGACAGGCTCAAAGTAGAAAATAGAACAAGTGGGGGCAAGATAGGATGAGGGGAAATATAGTTAATCTTTCACAATATGACTATTATGGAAATGTTTTTTATAACTATACATGTACAACCTATATTGAATTGCTTATCTTCCCAGTGGGGGTAGGTGAGGAGGGAAGAAGGGAAAGTATCTGGAAATCAAAGCTTTAAAAACAAATGTTAATTTAAAAAATTGTTTTTACATGCAACTAGGAAAAAAGATATACAGGCATTGGGGTATAGAAATCCATCTTGCCATACTACAAAGTTTGAGGAGGAATGGAAGAGGATATAAAAGAGAGCAGATTAGGGGAAGTGATATTCAGTAGGCTCACTATTTTGGGGTGGGAGTTAGGGAGAAGATGGGGAGAAAATTTGTAACTCAAAATCTTATGGAAATGAATATTGAAAACCAAAAACAAACAATTTTTTTTAAAAAACAAGCAAAAAAATAATAATCCTTTTTTGCTTTTTTATGACATTATTTGGTGCTTGTTCTATCCATTACCTCCCTTTTTTGTGTGTGTGCCATAAAATGGTGTTGTTTCAGAGGAAACAAGGAAGAGTTCTATGAACTGATACAGAGTAAAGTGAACAGAATTAGGAGAACAATTTAGACAATGACAATAACATCATAGAGAAAATCATACATGAATGACTTTTGAACTCTGAACAATGTAATGATAACAGATCTAGAAGACTGAAGATGAAATATGCCACTCTCCTGCCAGAGAGGGGATGGACTTAAAATTCAGAGAGACATACATTTTCAGGCATGGCCAATACAGGAATTTGTTTTGATAAAATACACATTGTTTAGGATGGAGGTTTTTTCCTCCTTTTTGTTCAGTAGGGAGTGTGAGTGATAATTTGCAATGAAGTTTGCCCATTCTGAAAAATCAAGTCTAGAGTGGCTTCAGCATCCACTTAGCCTAGCTTTAGAACTAGTCACCTGACCTTACAGGAATCTGGGACTGAGAGAAATGGGTATAGTGCCACCTCAGCACAAGATATGCCAAATAAGGACAAAACTGCTTTCCTGGCCTTGCATTGGACACCCACATGTTTCCATGTCCTTTGTTTCCTAGACAGATTCTTGTGCTTAGGTTGTGGGCCAGCCTCCCTACCAATGAGAGTGAAGGCCAGTTGGGTTTCTGTATTAGAAGGTTATATAACCATGGGCTTGCTTCTACCTGTTGCTCTCTTCCTGGCACATGCATTTGAGCGAGGGGGATGGGGGGGGGCGGAGGGGGCAAGTCCTTTCTCATGAGAAAGAATAAAGACCTTTTCTGATCTCAGATTCAGACTCTGAATTCTTTCATCCCACACAGGAGTGAGAGGAGGTTCACCATGAAAATGGCAGATTGTTATTGCATGTAAAAATTTAAAAAAACTATTAAAAAAAAAAAGAAATCCTTGGTCCATAGTTGGTAGGTGGTACAGCAGTGAAAGTAATAGAACTGGGGTGTGGGGTCAAGAAGGCAGCAGCTGCTACCAATAGCCCTGAAGAGGGCACCAACCCCTTTTCTACACCAATGCTTGCTGAAGCTAATAGGAAGGCTGGAAGGAGCAGTTTTCACTGATGCTGTTTGATGGCTGGCCCTAATCATATGGCACATGCAGAATATGACCATCCTTGGCAGAGGAATAGATGGTGGGCAGAAGAAACTTGTGGGACCTCAGAGCCCTGGAGAAGTACATCTACAGGGGTCAAATGTCCCTGGGCATATCTCCTTGTACTCCTTCTTGCTATGTGTATTGCTCTTCATCTGAGTCTTTCACAGCATGCTGGACTTCAGAGCTGTCCAAGGTCTGAAGCACAGAGAGCCCAAAAGGACTTGATTCTGACAAAATTACGACAGAAATTTAAAGAAGGTTGCATTCTTGACAGCATCTTTGGATCCTTTCCCATTCCCATAGCCACCCCAGCCTGTGAGGTCCCCCAGCATGGAGCCTGTGATTGTTTCTCCTGCTTGTCCCCACAGTTGAGCTAATCCTAGGGCCAGGTGCATGGTACAGAGGATGTGCTCTCACAGCAGGACTTCAGATTGAATTCTCCTTGTTCCAAGTCACTGATTGTTCTCCATGAATCAGCACTGGGATCTTGGCCCCAGAAGGTGAGACTACCTGGCATCCTGAGGCAGGGGGGAGAGGGCCATCTGCTGAGACTGAAGCAATGGCTGGAGTCACAAGAGTGTGAAGGAACAGTGGAGGCTGGGAGAAAAGCCCTGCCTCTTACTTTAGCACACAAACATAATCTATTTCTTCCTTTCTCTCTCTCCACACACACACACACACACACACACACACACACACACACTCACAGCACAGCACAGTAGCAGCAGCAACTGGGGCTCTAATCCCAGGTTTGTGTCAAGGTTTCTTCCTGGGTCATAACAGGGTGAGTCTGGCACAATAGTATTTGCCTGAGTCCCCCTTTCTTAGCTGACGCAAGGTCAGGGAAACAGTTTGGGCATCATTGTTCCTGGAAATGAAAGCCCTGCCCTGAATTCTGGGGCTGTACTCTCTGTTACTGCCAGTTCCAGGACTGATGCTGGCCAGGAACTCCTTGTTGCTCTCAGTTGGGCTCCAGTGCCAAGACATGGCATGTTCCTTGAAATTAAAGCCAGAGGCCCTACAGGTCAGGATCACAGACTGGCCCTCAGTCGTCACCTTGCCTCCTGTTTCCACTAGCCTCACCTGGGCCCAGGAACCTGCAGAAAACAGACCAAAGAGATTAAGTCCTAAACAGAGCCTCCATAGGAAGGGGAGTTTAGGGAGCAGGGCAGAGATACCTGTCTGCTAATTAGAGATTCCAATCTCAATCCAGGTTGCCAGGGAGAGGAGGCCAAGCAACTGGAAGTAGAAGCTAAACCTCAAGGCCCCTACCACCAGGGAAGAGAGAACAGGGAGGAGATGGGGATAGAGGTGTTCAGAAGCTATTTAGAGACTCAGTCCCATATAGAAGGTGAGGAAGAGGAGAAAAGCAGTGTGGACAGGACAGATACCTGGGAGAATGGAAACGAGCAGCTCCAGGAAGTAGATCCTGGCAAGAATGGTGAAGATCCTGGCTGACATGCTGCTGATCCTGGTAAGATTCTCTAGTCAGGATGGAGTCAAGAACTGTGGTGGAGGATTACGTACAAAGAAAGGAATTCTGCCCAGAAGGAAGTGTTTTTAAGAAGGCAGCTGAGAGCCCTGGGGGTCTGCCCATCCCCCGCCATAGGGTGTTTGGGAGGGGGTGGAGCATGAGGCAGACAGATGTAAGCCTGGGCAGAAGGGAGTTAGCACAGAATAACTGTGACTGCAGGGCTAATTTCTGGCCCTACTAGCAGTCTAAAAATCACTTTTAGTTTTGATTTGGGGTTTGCAGCAAGTGCCCTGAAGTATGGGGGTGCTTGAAGAATAGATCAGCACCTTGGGGTGCACACTATAGCTATACAGTCCAGCTCAGCACAGATTAGAAGGTAGGTCTGCCCTTTCTATTCTGCCCTTTCTATTCTTAGCTGTCCTTGCTCCTTGCTTTGCCCCCAGCCCAGTTCACTCTTTCTCTGCATCCCAAGACCCTGAGGAAACTCGATTTTGGGGTACTAGTTCTTCAGGAGCAGTTCTAAGGTGCGGGAATAGACCATTATCACCATAGGCACATTAGCTATTCTAGATTCTCAGGTGCCCCATGGACCAGATGACATGTTCAGACTATGTAGGCATGGAGAGGAGGGAGAGATCATTGGCCTGTGGGTAAATCATAGTGGAATAAGTGAGCTGAAATGGTGCATAGAATGCTAGAGAGCAGCCAGCTGGTGCAGTGGATAGAACCTTGGATCTATAGTCAGGAAGACTGGGATTCAAACCCAGCCTCAGGCACCTACAAGCTTTGTGACTCCAGGCAAGTCTGTCTGCTTCAGTTTCCTTCTGCTCATAACAATAGCACCTGTCTCCAAAAGAATTGATGTGAGGATCAAATGAGATAATATTCATAATGCACTTAGAAATCCACAAAATGCTATATAGATGTTTGGTATTATTGTTATTATTAGATCTCAAAGGGATTCCAGAAGCCATTTAGTCCAACCCCATTAATTTAACAAGTGAAAAAGCTGGGGCACAATGAAGTTAAGTGATACACCAGGTAGACAGGGAGGTAGGTGACAGAAGTGGAATTTCAATCCAGGGCTTCTGACTCTAAAGCACAAAGCCCTCCCTCATTTAAATATAATTGACTTGCATGTTATGGCATCACCTCCATGATGTCATGGTCCTCTTCAGGAATGAAGCACAGACAACACCAGCAACACTTTATACTATGCCATTCTAGTTAAGTGGTGTAGACATGTTTGAGAGGAAGATGCGATGTGAATGTAGCAGGGTGGACAGCGAAGAATAGATGAGACTGGGTGGTGTGGTAGCACATCAGGGCTAACACTAGCATGCGATAGAGCAGATAGACTGTAGTGGATGGGATGGAATGGAAACAATGAAGTGGAATGGCTGAATAGAGAAGATGTTGTTGTTGAGGAGACAGGATGGAGTCAATGAGAGGGAATAGTCAAGTTAAATGATTGCAGAAGAATGTAGGATGGCGTATGCAGGGTACTGCCAATGGAATGAGGACATTCTTTAAGTAGAGTGCTTGGAGAGTCAGCAGGCTGGAGTAAATAAGATAAAGGGTTTAAGTTCTAAACATAGACAGGGTAACATGTTCATAATAGTAATGTGAGAGGCTAACATTTACAAAGCACTAAGGTTTTCAAAGCCTTAATACATACATGATCTCATGTTGTCCTCATAATAACCCTGAGAGATAGATGCTATTATGATCCCCATTTTATAGAAGAGGAAGCTAAGGCAAGAAGAGGTTAAATGACTCGGTGTCCAAGGTCACATAGCTAGTAAGAGTGTGAGGCTGCATTTGAACCCAGACCCAACATTTTATCTACTGTACCACCTAACTGCCTCTGGCCTTGGTGCAGTGGGTGAGGTAAAGAATGGGAAAGGGTGGATTAGACAAGATCATGTTAATGAGCTGAGGCACTTTCTTTTCAATAAACGTTTATTGTGTACCTTCCATTGAGCAAGGCATTGAGGGAGAAACAAGCTGTGGATGAGACTATAACATGAGAGCAAGCCCTCATGGAATTTATGACCCAATCCTACTTTGTTCACTTGGGGAAACTCACGTTGCTCCCGACCTGCTTCTTGTCTTTGAGGAATTTTCCTTCTCTGGTTTCTCTTCTACTCCAGAGCTGCTGAATATTGCTAGAGAAAGCCACACATAATCCAGCTGGTTTCACTGACTCCAAATGTATAAACCTTAACTGAGAGGCAGGGTAACATAGTGGCCAGAAAGCTGGTTCTCTGTCAGCTCTCTCCTTTGACTCTTCCTTACTCCCTTTATTTTTACTACCTTGATCTTTGAAGCTATTGTCTCCCCCAGTAGAATAATGAGCGCTGAGAGGCCCAGACTGTTGCATTTTTGTCTGCCCAGAACAGTCCTGTGCAAGTAGCAGGCACTTGGTAATAATTGTTTACTTGAATTAGTCCCAGTAAGCAGAGCAAGGATCCACAGGTGGACATTGCAGAGAGGCAAATTTGAACTCTAATTAAAGGAAAAGGCAACATTGCCTAGAGAGTACATACCAAGCAGACCCTAGTGTCCTTGTCCTGCCTCGACCACCTCCTGGCAGTATGATTCCCAGCCAGTAGCCTAGTGGTCAGTGCCTTGGGCAGTTTGAGATCTGCATCAGTGGAGGAGTAAGTCTTCACAAGAGTTTCATACACATCACAGAAATTTTTGGTTTGGCCCAAATCACCTCCCCACAAAAAAACCCCAACAAAATCCCATACCTTACAGTCTGCAGCCTTCTCTAATCAGTGCTTGATCTCATCCCTCACAAATATACCAAAACTTTTCACATTTCCTCATGCCCTGTCTTCAAGCCCACTCCCACCCCTGAGTTAGAGTGAATTATTTAGTTTCCTACTTCATGGAGAATATGGAGACCACCCCCCTAAAAAATAAATGTACTTTGTTTAAGATATATGTGCATGTTGTGAATTCTTTTTTTATGGCACACCAGCACTTAATGACCAGAAAGTTGTACAGTTAGCCACAGAGCAGCTGTGTACCTATGTTATACGTTTTGCTCCCCACCCTCTGTAAAATTCTAGTTACATTTTTATCTTTGTGTGTCCAGTGTCTAGTATAGCTCCTGGCACATAGTCGGTGCTTAATAAATGCTTGTTTATCATTGGTCTGAGCAGATTAGGCCTTATCCTGTCAGTGCTGTTACAAATATATGAACAGCGATTATGATAGAAAAAGCTCCATTTCTCGAACTATCAGTAAACTTCACACTGAAGAACTATTAACTTCAGAAATTCTTAATATTATTTAGGAATAACTTGCTATTTAGCGATTGAATGATTGGCTGGAGTACCGTTGATTCTTCTACTCCTTGACATTTTTCAGAATTAATACCTATTCTCTCCTTCCTTCTAGTGACAGAGTAAGTAATGACTCTACTTGTCAAGTGAGACTAATAATCCCTCTGCCTATGCCTTTGTCTCGATTCTTTCCAGCCTGCTCTGGGTTATTGCTTCAGGAATCCTACCCTTCCTCTTTTTCATGCATCTTCAGTCTCTTTCTTTCTGTTGACTCCTTGACATCTGTCCATAAACATGCTCATGTCTCTCCAATCCCTCCAAAGATTCCCTTGACTCTTTTACCACCATTTTGCTATTGTTCCATCTCTCTTCCTTTCAAAATTTCTTGGAAAAGTGTTTACCCTTGATATTTCCATGCCCTTTTCACCAATTCTCTCTCCTCAATTCCTTAAAATCTGACTTGTCTGCCCATCACTCTGCTGAAGTTCCTCTCTTTCCAAGGCCATCAAAACTTCCTAATTACCAAATTGTATGGCATTTTGCTTAAGACTCTTTATCAGAGCTTAAGCCATTCACTGCTAACCATTTGAGTATTCCTCACATCTGGCTATTTTCTCATTCCTTGGTTTCATGGACATCACATAGTTGTCCACCTACCTCTCTAACCATCTTCCACCTTTGTAGGCTCCTTCCTGACCTTATACACAGGGTGATGCCAGAGGCTCTGTCTTTTGCTGTCTCATCTTCCTATCTCATCACACCTCTGAGATTGACTAACATGACAAAACAAGAAAATGATAAATGTTGGAGAAGATGCAGGCAAGTTGCAACACTAATTCATTGTTGGTGGAGCTGTAAGCTGATCCAACCATCCTGGAGAGCTGTCAGTGGCCATATTGGTGGCCAGAAGGAAGTCAAGTAGGCCATATCATCATCAAACAGTGGCTTCACCTAGTAGGTACAGAGAGTTTGAGGAGATCCCAGGATCAGGAAAGGGAGGGAGGTAAATGTAGTGTGCTAAGAAACCACCCATCACTATGGTCTTTTAGTTTTATCATGTCTTCCACTGGAGAAAGAACAAAAGGCAGAGCAGAAAAGAGGAGCATGGAATTCATCTGCAACTGCCCTTTAGAATTTCTTTTTCTTAAACCATGTAGCATCACTTTCTATTTGTTTTAGTAAACATATTTAACCTAGATGTAGATAAAATAGCCCCATTGGATTCATGCCAAGAATTGAAAATGGACCAACCACAAATAAGATGCATGAAAAATAAAATATGAAAATGACGGAAATTCAGGCATACCCATAGGTTGGCTATCAATCTGGGAAGGCAAGAGGAAGAAAAGATTGGTAGAGACATGGGTACTACTAGGTCTGATTGGTCCATATGATAATGAAAAAAAGCTGTTATTATTCAGTATTAGCATGCCCCCTAGGGGCCTTGACAGATAGAACAATATGCAGCAATATCAGATTTCTCCCTTTAGTGCAAGGATGTGCCCAGAAGAACAAGAAAACATTAGCTAGGTCAGTGACCTCATATCATTATCTAAAAATTTCAGATACACTCTCTGAAATTAGAGTCTGCTCCAGAAATCCAGAAATCATAGGCACTGATGTGCTTATTTCCATAGTGAGATACTACAAGCTATCTACCTTGCGCTGCAGGCTGTTAAAGGAATTAGTTCATACTAGATTCCCAGCTTATTTCATCTCGTCAATTAGTGAAGAGATTTCCTTTTCTCTTCTAAAGACATAGTATTGTTTTGTATCAGTGACTTGGGTAGGAATCAGCAGATCCAGTGTTTCTTGCCTAAGTCCTACTTACTAGGACACCCTGGGGTTTAATACCTATCACCTTAACAAGGGAAGTCTCCTGTTTATTTAGATTGTCTAGCATTAAGGAGGCACAGGAGGTCTCCTGGGTGAACCGGGCTGGGGCAGCAGTTCAGTCGGTTTATCGTTTGAAGCAGTCAAGCCTGAGGCAATGGTGTGCATTCCTTGTATCGTCATTCCAGTCCTTCTTTGGGTCTACAAAAAATTCCTGAAGCCATATGTATATCATCTAATCTCACCTTTTGTTAGTCGTCTGTGGCCTAAAAAAGGTCTAAAAGAAAGCTCTACTGAGAAACAAAGCAAAGGAGAGTATAAGATTGCAGACGTGAATGGAATCTCTACATCAGAACTAACAGAAAGCTGCAACAAAAAGCTAGATTAAAGCAGTTTTTCCAAAGGATGTCTTTGCTTTAAAAATAGAACTGATGATATGCAGCAACTACTCTGATATTGTCTTTCACACCCTTCTCTGACACCAGATGT
>JAQQSU010019423.1:0-10265 GCA_028627135.1 Pseudochirops cupreus
AAAAAAATATGAATAGATTGAAGATTAAATCACACCTTCTCTGTAGTCCAGGCACCTTGCTAAGACTACAAGTTACAGTGAAAGTGATGACTTGCCTTGATAGAGGTAATTTCTTTATCTAGGAGTTCCCTAGATCAATGAAATGGTATATTAAATCCTTTGTTCTCTACATCATGGTAGTTAAATTACTTACTCAAGGTCCAAATGAAAGATTTGAACTGTTATCCTGATAATTCTATTTTGCTCTCTTTTTTGTGGACATTTGTCAGTTCTTTTTTTATATCCACGAAAATGGTCATTCCTGGCTTCCAGTCACTGAATGAGCTTTAGCTGAATAGCCCCCTAGTACTCCTGTCATCATCCCTGAGAGACACAGCCACTAAGTGACTGTGAACATGGATATCTGGCCATCATATTTAGAAATGTTCTATTGTCACATATAGTGAGGGGATCTGGAGTGGGGGCTAAGAGCCCTGCCTTCCACCATCTATTGGCTAAAGGTTCATGTGGTGACTACAAGTGAAATCTGGAATTCATACACCTCATAATCACAATTATTTCATAGCAATAGAAACACTATTAATGCCTCTTATTTGCAGAATACCTTAACATCTTTTCAAAGTGTTTTCACATGCAAGACTTCATTTTTTTCCCTTATACAATTCCTGTGAAGGAGACAAGTAACTTGCTCAAGGTCACAGTGATATAGCCTGAACAAGAGCATATTTCCTATTCCAGTGTACTATTTCATGTTTCCTATTTCTAGTCCAAATATTTTTAGAATCAGTGAAGGGGATCTATAGTCTCCCTTCTCTCTCTTTTCAGATATCATGACTCCATAAAGAAAAGGAAACAGGGTGGTTATGGTGAAAAGAACACAGGATAAGGACACAAGGGACCTGAGTCCTATCTCTGCTTCTGCCACTAACTTGGGTCATAGGTAAAGTCATTTAATTTATTTGAACTTTACTTTTCTCCTGTGAAAATAAGGGAATTGGATTGAAATCAGGATAGGCTTCCCCTGACAGAGGCCACTCCATTGCTGGAGGTCTTCCAGCGGAGGCTGGATGATCTGTTGAAGATGTCAGACAGAGGATTTCTGTTTGAATGCTCATTGGACATTTCTTGGGCTTCTGAGATTATCTGGTGTGTGTGTGTGTGTGTGTGTGTGTGTGTGTGTGTGTGTGTGTGTGTGTGACCTGGTGATTTCTAAGGCTCCTCTCTCCCCAGTCTAATATTCCGTAAGTCTATGGACTGTGAAATGTCTATGCAAAATTATGAAGACACCCTCCATTTACACAGGACTCCCTCCTCCTCACATACATGCACATACACACTAAAGATGGGCTCTAGGAACTCCTAAGAGTGCTTGGGTCCTTGACAGAATTCTTCCCACAGCTGTCCACTAGTTTCCCATTTTTTCCGTGCTCTCTCAGTTCTGATTATATCAGGGAGAGAGTCTCAAATAGAAATTGATTGCTTTTAATACCTCTTCTTCACACCTGTCAATCTCCCTTCTGGACTTCAGGGCCATCTTCCAGAAGGAGCAGAGGTGTTCCAGACATGCAGGTGTGGGGTGGAGTGATACTGGGGAGAAAGGCAGTGTTTGAAACCTTGGATCCTTCATCCTTGAATCAGGAAAGTTTCTTCTGCTTCTGAGGACCATCAGTTTTTGTGAAGGGGTTAGAAACCATGTGCATACTTTGTTAGTTCTTCTCTCATTATCTTCCTAGCAATAAGAATAACATGTTCTTGCCTTTTCTGGTTCCAATGAGGGTAGCTTGTATAGGGAAGAGAGGAAATAATTTAAATCTGTTCTCCAGTTTCTGTTTGGCACGTTCAGTATGGGGAATTCCAGGAGGTCAGAAAGCAATCAACGAATAATTGTTTTCTATCCTCAGAATTAAGTAGCCTTCCCCTCTGGGGTGGGGGAGGGGGAAAAAGAGAGAGAGAGAAAGCGGGGAGGCAGAGAGAATTAGAGGTGGAGGGAGTACAAAAGTGATTCAGTCATGATCATGAAAAAAGAAGGGCATTAGAGATGTTCTCCAACCAACCACTTTTTTTTTTGGTACCAAGGTATCTGTAATACACCAGCTACAATTTACAGATGGTTAAAAATTTAAAGAATTCTTTTGTAATTTCAGCGTATTTATTCATGCCTCCACAGAGTGATTTTCTCTATCAAAACAACAAAAGGTCCCAAGTTGCAGAGCTGGCTTGGATAATCAATCTCATTCTAGCTATGATGAGGTGAACCACCAGAGCTAAGGAAAACTGCCAAGGCCTGAAAAGGGCCATGCAGATGCTATGGAGAGTTGTAGTCAGGGTACTGAGTGCTGAGAGTCTATCGAAACTCTGCCCTGTTTTCCCTAGTTTTCAGGAGCCTGGAGAAATGAGGAAAACTTCTTCTGCCTACATTGGAAGAAGAGAGTATATATTTGAAAAACAGTTACTGAAAATGTTTCTTTTTCTTCATTTAGTGGAAATAGCATTAGTTCTGGAGTCAGAGCAACATGGATTTGAAATTTGTCTCTGATAATTATATGTGTGACCTTAGGCAAGTCACTTAACCTTCTTGCTCTTAATTTCCTCAGCTGTAAAATTAGGCAGTAGGACTAGATGACCTTTGAGATCTCTTCCACCTCTGGATCTAGGATCCTATGGTTCCATTTCAATTAAGTGCTTTTCTTTTCTTTTCTTTTCTCAAAGTGCTTTTGTTAATTTTCTGTTGTGGTTTTCCTAGTTTTCTGGACTTACTTGGCCAGGATTGATTTTCCCATTAAAAAATAATAATCAGTCTCTTTTGTTGACCCACATCAATGAACGGGCAAAGAAAAGGCCCTAGTGCAGTTTTGTAATACATAAGATAAATTTCCTTTCTTCTTTATATGCAAGTATGCTATTCAATATCTGATGCCCTATAATCTCATCAAATGGACTGGGGAATACAATCAGGTTTCCATTGCTCAAAGAGCCCCCCTTCCTACATTCACTTGAGGAAACTGAGGCTCAGTGATGCTAAGTGATTTGTCCAAGGTCACACAGATAATAAGGTGCATAGCCAGTACTGAAAACCCATATACTCAGGCTCCAAATCCAGCCTTCTACTGTTCTAGAGGTCTCCCTCTCTACAAAATTGCATGACTGAATGAATAAAAAGCATTTATCAAATACTGTAGCACAGAGTCAATCTCTCTGCTAACCTGGGAATCCAAATACAAAAGCAAAGACATGCTCTGCCCTTATATTCTATTAAGAGAGAAAATGTGAAAAGAAGAGCAGTTTGGAGGGGCTATTTGGTCTGGAAAATCACAGGCCATCCAGGTACAGTGGCAGAGTAGATTTAAACATATTTAGTTTGGCATAATAGGATTTAGATCAGGAGATATCTTAGAGATAGTCCAGTCTACTTTCTCACTGTATATGTACAGAAACAAGGGCATAAGGGATGCTGAGGAAGGACTACTGCCTCAGGTGTGAGGGCTTACAGAGCCCTTTTCAGGGCTGCTCATCCATCTTTGGTGTCCACCTGCCCCCCAGATTGTGTGTGGCTCCAGAAAATGGTAGCATGTACTCCAGTAAAACCGTCTTGACTGACAAGCTAAACCAGGTAGAGGGTAACAGTCAGTGAGTGAGGGGGATATCTATTCCAAGCATGTGAAGACTTGCCCTGGCAAAAGGTACAGATGAGAACAATTTGTCCCAATAATGGTGACTGAAGAAGGTGCTATGGGCCCTTGGAGCTCGGTCAAACTTCTGAGACTCCAAGGTCATCAGTGCATCATAGACCATTGCCGCCTGTCTCACCACTGGACTTCAATGACTCTGGAAGAATTAGTGAAGCTGATGACTTTATATGACTCTGTCTTCCTTAAATTCAGTTCACTTACAAGTCAAAGTATCACCCATCACATCAAGATGCCATTGGTGCTCTGGGAATGAAGAACAAAAACAATGAAGAAATAAGTACAGAGAAGTGAGTTACCCAAAATTATACAGGTACTCAGTAGAAGATCAGGGGTTTGAACTCATATCTTTTGACTACCAATCCAATACTCTTTCTACCATAAGGCCATTCCTGTTGAAAGTCTTTCTGAATGAAGTTGAAAAAAAACATGGGAAACCTGGCAGGAAAAGAATGCTGATCAGAGCTTAGGGATCTTGAATGAAGATTTTCTGAAGTCATGGCACTTTATATTCTCACCTATTTTTTAAAAACTGGACTTATGATTTCATCGGTGTGGACAGCTCCCAGGGAGGAACTTCCTCTACAAATGCAGCTGTGCCTCTCAATCGTATACGGCTTCAGGGATTCACTCTGGGTCAGTCAGTGTGTGTTCCAGGTAAGGTTTGAAGCCAGGTTTTCCCAACTCTTAGGAGAGTACTCTATTCACTATACTACACTGTCTCTTCTGTTAAAAATTCATTTTAATTTGTATCCTATTCTTCTGTGTAAATGACTTATCCCCTACTATATTGTAAACTCGCTAAGATCTGGGACCCCATTTTTTTTTCACATTTTAGTCTTCTCAGCATTTAGCAAATGACCTTGCATGTATGTGGTTTCTTAAAAAAATTTTTTAATGAATAGATGTTGTGATGGGTAAATGGGAGATATTAGGTTATTTAACAAGCATATGAGGACCTACTGTGCTCACCTATGTTATCTTTGGCTCTCTGGGGGTAGATTCTAAGAAATAAAAAGAGTCTGTACTGTCTAGTATGTTATCTAGTATGGAATCTCTCTCCCTCCTCCTTTTAAACCACCACTATGTCTCTGTCTCTCTCTCTCTCTCTCTCTCTCACACACACACACACACACACACACACACACGCGCGCGCACCTGTAAAACACAAATGAAAAATAAAGCAAGGCAGGCTTCCTATCTCATTCATTTGGTCAAGGTTTCTAGCTTAGTTATCAAAGAGTAGTAAAAAGAGTTTATAAAAAGAAGGGCTTAACAGAAACTAAGTTTATGTAATGCCAAGCAAAGGCAACTTCCAAGGTTCATATTACCAGCATAGTAAACCCCATTTATTCAGCAAACATTCATAGAACAGAGAAAGTCAAAATACAGTGTAATTTGCTCCTTTAGCAAGTAAGTTGTCAATTCAATCCAGGTACTACTCCACCCCTAGACAGTACATTCATTTAGTCAGTGAAAAATCTCTTCTCAAATGCAGATTAGTCTCCAACCATAAACAAAGTACATTCTTTTGATCAATCACAGAGCACAAAAAAACCTCAAAGGCTTCCCACCCCTGAATCTCCAAAGGGGCAGGAGAGCACAAAAGGCCATCCACCCTTAAGTTACAACAAAGTTAAGCTCAGCATTGAATACCCAAGGAAAGGGCCTTCTTTCATCTTCACTCGAGGCAAGCCCTCAGCAATCTCAGTTCCTGGGGAGACAAGGCTCAACAAAGCCATAGCCAGTGTCCTCATCAAGTCACTCTCTGCCTGTAGAACAGTCGCAGAACCCCTGGAAACATCAGCAAAGCCCTCTTCCAAGATTTCTGTGCAGGTACCACAAGAAAACCCTCCTTTAGGCCTTCTAAACCAACAGCCAGGTTCCAGGACCTCTACAACAGCAGCACTGTCCTTCACCATCAGGTGAATCTGGAAAGACAACATCAAAACAGACAGACAAAATACCGGCATCACAGCCATGCCTCCTCAGTCCTTGGCAGTTCCAGGTGGCAGTTCTCAAAAGTCCTGGGCAGTTCCAATGGGCTCTCAGCAGTCTTTCTCTCAGCAACTCAGGCTCCACAATACTGGATACTGCTTTCCCAAAGTCCTCCTGGCCTTCTCTAGGCTTGGGCTTCTCTCCCAATTCATGTCTCCTCCCAATTCAGCCCTCTCTCTTCACGTCAACAAGACCATCCCACAAGTGGGATTCACAAGCTCTGGGTTTTAACACTCAACCCAAAAACCAAGCCAATACAGGGGCTTCTCCAAATTCCATCACCAATACAGTCTAGGAAGGCTAAAGAGAGAGAGAAGAAAGAAATAATCAAGGGAAGCTATCCCATGAAAACATCCTTTCAGAGCTATCCCTAGAGTACAAATAAGTGGTGTTGCACTTTAGAGAAGAGGTTCTCCTTTGGTTCTGGAGGATGAATAATGACTTAGAAAAGCATCTTATGGGAAGGAAGTTGCTTTTTGCAAAACTAGCTCAAGAAAAAAAAACATACACACTCTCTCTTTGTCTCTCTTTGCCTCTCTTTCTCTATAAATATTATACACACATATATGTATATGTATTTATGTGTATATATTTATGATAAATTGATAGAGTCTGTCTTCCACCTTCATGAAAGCAAGTGGGTTAGGGCTACCTCTACATTTTACAAAACCATCATACATATTATTTTTCTGTAACTTCTCTTCTCCTTTGAAGCAGGGAAGGGTGATTTCACTTCAGAGTGGGCAGGGGTGGATAGGGATAGAGGGAATTTGAGATAATTTATAAAGAATTTCATTTAGGCTCCAGATCAGAAAAAAAATTTCTGGACATACTAAACTGTCCAGATGAAGGAATGGGCCACCTTAAGGGGAAACTGAAATTTGGAAAGTCTAACTAAAGAAAACTCAGAGATCTGGGATAGCAAGTTTCCCATAAGTCAAGAAGGAAGAATTTCAAGAAGAAAGAAGTAACCAACAATGCCAAATACAGCAGAGAGACTGAGAGGAAGAGAATGAGAGAAAACCTTTGGATCCAACTTGGGATAGATGACTGGGAAATTTCAAATGTCATTTTGGGAAAGTTAGAGGCATATGAATAGTGAAGACATGAAAACCTGTCATTTAGGAAACAACTATTCAGCTCAGGAAAGAAAAAGGGTGATCTCATGAAGGATTTTGTTAAAATGAGACAACCTAAGAATATTTGAAGGCAGAAGCTAGCAAAAAGAGAGGGATGGAGGGGGAGGGAGAAGTAGGAAATGTCACCTAGAAGACACCAAAATGCTTTGAAATAACATAATCTAGTAGCTCCTCCTACCCATTCTCCGTTCTCTCCTTCTTTCCTGCCCCATTACTAATGAAAATAAGATTTCCCCTCAGTGTAGGTAACTCAAAACCAAAAAAATTAAAAAGTGAATTGGGATGTGAGTGATTAATGAAGATTTTAGTTTTCTTGTGAAAAAATTCCAAATTCAAATTCAGCAAATTTTATTGAGTGCCTACTAGTTAAGGCCCTTTGAGGTATATGTAACATATACACAAGAGAACTGTTGATTTTGTCAGCATAGGGAAGTCCTGGAATGAGAAATCCCTCCACTAAAGCAGGTTACAAACCATTTATGACTTAGTAATTAAATCCTCTGATTATCGCCTATGTGACCTTGGACAAGCCAGTTCCCTTCTTTTGGCTTCAGTTTCCCGATCTGTGAAATGAAGAAGTGAATGATTTCTAAGTTCCCTTTCAGTTTTAAATCTACCAGTTTATGAGTTGACTGAAGCACACAGAGTTTAGGTTCATTCAGGTAGTAAATGGCAGAAGCAGGATTTGAACCCAGGTCTTGACTTTTAGCACTGCATGCTATCCACTATGCCGCATTCTGGTTTTATAGCTAGCAGATACATACTCTTTTAAGGTGTACAGGGCACTAAACAAATTTATTTTATCTTCTCAACAACCCTGAGAGTTAGGTGCTATTATTATCCCTATTCTACAGATGAGGAAACTAAGGCAGATAGAATTGAAGTGATTTGCCCAGGGTCATAAAGCCAGTGTCAGAGGTTGCATTTGAACTGGGATCTTCCTGACTGAAGACCCAGCACTCTATCCATTGTGGCATCCAGCTGTTTAGGAGTGCAGCAAGGAGGGACAAGACAAGGCATATATACAGATGGTTATGGTATAAAAGCAAACAGAATTTTATCAGGAAGAAACAAACCAGGTGTTAGAAGATCTCTGAGAAAGGAAGGACAGATCAATTTCAATTACATATCTCTGCCTATGTCTCAATGAACCAGAACCCTGCCAAGCAGAATTATTAATAGTAATGATAAGAAAAGGTATGAGACTTTCAATGAGTCATAGAACCTTTTAGGAAAGACTAAAGACCAAACAGAGATTTTAGGAAACTCATATTTCATATCCATGTCTCAGTGGATTGCCAGTAATTCTCAGTCCATTTAAAATTATTTTTATAAGCTTTACTTCTCTATAGTCTATTAAAAAAGGTCCTCGTTCTTTTGTCTAATATCCTTATTGGAACTGATTTATGTCGGGCCAAATTAGGCTGAGTTGGCAAATGGATCAGGCAGTGGGGTGCCTGCGACTGACTCTGGGCAAAGTCAAGTGTCACATGACAGGTCTGGGAAGTCCATTGCTAACGGAATCCTTAAAAACTGGGCTACCATGGGCATCGGGAATTATGTTAGGGTAGCTATCAAATTCCCTCTTACCTGTCCATTACCTCCAAAGCTGGAAACAGTTATACATTGTGTTAAGCAAATAACCATTTTGAATGGTGAAGGCTGAAATAAGAGAACCTCAATGATCCTAGCCAGTATATTTGTTTTTATGGGAGGCAGAGGGGTTTAGTGAGTGTTGGTCCTGGAGTCAGGAAGGCTCAGGTTTGGCTCCTGCCTCTGACACTAACTGTGTGACCCTGAGCAAGTGATGTTTAACCTCTTTAAGTCTCGGTTTCTTCATCGGTAAAATGTGAATGGTAATGTTTATGAAAATTTTGTAAATGATAATATTTGGGAGCTGATGATTCAGCTATACCCTGCCATTGTTTGATCACATCTAGAGCACTGAATTCAGTTCTAGGTGCCACATCTGAGGGATGGTATTGAGACACTGTCTAGAGAAAATCCAGAAAAGTCTAACCAGGATTGGACTGGAAACTATGTCATGTAGTTGAAATAACAAGGAATTTTAAGCCTGAAGAAGAAAAGTTTTGGGGGATATTTGCTGATTTTCTACAAATATTTGAAGGGATGTTATGTAGAATAGGAATTTTCTTTATTCAGCTTAGTCCAGGGCATAGAAATAATGCACAAAAATTGTGATTAATCAATCAACCAGCATCTATTTATTGAATACCTAATATGTTCTAGGCACTGGGAATAGAAAGACAAAACACTAAATAAATATCTCTGCACATGTACAATTATTTATACATATATAAAATTTTATATGCATATGTAAATACATATTAAATTAAAAATTAAACTTGCCATGAAATAACTTAAATCTTATGATAAAAACAACCTGTAAAACATGTACACATGTTCATACAACATAGGGATGTTCCTGTACATGTTATAGAAAGTATGATATCTTGTTATTCAAGATATAAAACAAGTATAAAGTTAATACTGGACTGAACATAAAGAAAACTTACCACCACTTAGAGTTATTTAATAATAGAATGCATTGCCTCTGAAGGTGGTGGAATCTCCTACCACTGGAGAGCCAGTAAGCCCTTTGAGGGCAGGAACTGTTTTTCATTTTCAGTTTGTATTGTCTAATCTAGTACTGCATCTGGCACATGGTAGATACTCAACAAATCCTTGTTGAATTCAACTGGACCTTCTAACAGAGGTTGTTTGCCAATTATTAAGGCTATTAGAGGAGAATCTAGTTTGGGTATATATTGCCAAGGATGGTCTTATAGATCTCACTCAACTCTGAGACTGTGTGGTATCACAATGATTTTATTGCTCACTCCTAATTCTGGGGGAAGTTAGATGGTGCAGTGGATAGAGCACCAGACCTGGAGTCTGGAAGACCTGAGTTCAAATCCATCCTCAGATAGTTACTAGTTGTGTGACCCTGGGCAAGTCACTTAACCCTGTCTGCCTCAGCTTCATCATCTATAAAAAGAACTGGAGAAGAAAATGGGAAACCACTACAGTATCTTTGTCAAGAAAAACCCAAATGGGATCATGAAGGATCAGCCTAAAGAAGAGTCAGGACTGAAATGGCTGAATAACTACAACCTATTTATTTATAAAATACAATAATTAGTAATAAGCTATAATATGTAGCAAAATATAGCATATGATTGATAACAGAAACAATAGTCAGCATTTATATGCATTTTAAATTCATGATGTGCATTATACATTTATCTGATTTGATCCTCCAAACAATCCCAAGGTAGGCATTATTATTATACCTATTTTATATATAAAGAAACTAAGGCTGAAAGTTGCAAACTTACCTTGCTCACACAATAAGTGTCTGAGGAAGGATTTGAACTTAGATCTTCCTGCCTCTCAGTCCAAAGCTATATGCACTATGTTA
>JAQQSU010019424.1:0-10264 GCA_028627135.1 Pseudochirops cupreus
CCATCTTGGCTCCACCCCCCCATCTTGGCTCAGCCCTCGAGTACATTTCTTCTAGTGGCAGTTCATGCTTCATTTTTTTTTTAGCCTTTAGACACAACAATGGAATGTTTTCCTTTCTCTACTTTATAGAAAAGGATAACATTCAGAGAGGCTGAGTTACTTAGAGAAAATCACAGAGTGGATCAGTCACAGTTGGGACTCAGTCTCCTCCACCTGATGACATTGCATTCCTTATTCATTTTGGCTATGCTTGGAGAAGTTGCACCTATCAGATTTAATCATTCCGGATGCTATCACAGAATGAATAGTGCCACTATATTTTCTTTTCTTTCTTTATTTTTTTTCAGCATCATCCCCAGGAGGTTTATTTGTCCCTGAAACAGATTCCCATGGGCATCCCCAGCTTGAAGCATGCCTGTAGTTAGAGATCTCTGAGCACCTTAGAGTATGGGAATTGGGGGTCCAGAAGGAAGAGGACATGGAGAGAGGGGATGGGCTCTTTCCTAGGGCAGAGGGTTTGAGACTTGCTCAAGCACAATAGGCAATTAGGAGATGAATCTTTGTGGAGAAGGCATGGCAGGTTCCAGTCAAAAGGCCAGGCATTTTGTGAGGAGAGGGAGAGCTGGTCCCCGCCCCGCTTCTCAGCCCTGAGAGATGAATGCCCAAGCCCTCTCCACATCCCCTTCACGGGGCTCCACTTCCTTCTTGAGTTTGCAAAGGTCAGCGGCCTGATCCTCTCCAATCTCCATTCTGGGCCTGAGCAGCCTCAGGAGCCCCTCACCCGACCACGTGAAAGGTGAGCCAGTACATGAAGAGGGACTGGGCAGCCGCGTTGGCCATGGTCACGTACGTGGGCAGCTGGTTCCACGCACCTCGGGCCAGGATGCCTACTGCTGCCACTTCGGATAGGATTTTCAGTCAAAGGGTCTGGATCATGAAGACAAAGATGGCCACACAACACCAGCTGAGTAGCAGGTAGTAGCCAATCCTCCCAAAGAGCAAACTGGTCACAACCCCACCAATCATCCCTACATACTTGTACCCAGGAAGGCCAGCAGGTCGACGGTGGTGAAGTCTGTGTTGACAGTAACCAGGTAGAGGCTCAGTAGGATGGGCAGCACCTCCACTATGAGCCAAGGCAGGGTGGAGCTAGCCTGCAGACCCAGGGGGTCACGGAAGAACCTGTGCTGCATCCCCAGCGCTAGGGCAGTAACCAGGATGCATGTGATGAAGGCCATTGCTGGAATGTAGAGATCTGGGTCATTGATGTCAAACCTCCTGGCATGTCCCACTGGTACCGTACCTCCCAATCCTGATGCAGATAGGGGAATGCCAAGAGCCCCTCTTTCTTCCCCACATACACAGTGTCTACAGCAAAGTAACACTTAAGCTTGGTGACAGGAATGAAGTGTTCAATATTCCTGTGCACCAGCTCCTTGCCAGGAGCAACCAGGCTGCACCGATACACTACTGTCACGTTGGATGCAGGGTCAGCAAGGAATGCAGACTGTGAAGGCGAAGCGTAGTCCAGGTCCCCAGGGATCCGGTGGCCCGCATAGCCCCCAGGCCCATGGGCCAAGCTGGTGTCATGGAAGAGCTGGTGGGGATCTGCCAAGCTGGGCTCCACCACAGGCACCCTCCTCTTCATGGGGTGCCTGGATCTCCCAGCTGCATTCTAGCCTCTATGGATGCCCAAAAGGGCCAATATATTCAAACATAATTTTCTTTTATTCTATTATAAGATATGAGCATAATACTTTTAAATTTTTTCCCATTTATTTCTGCATTGGGCTAGAGCCACATGTGGCATATCATGAATATTTTCCTCTAAAATTGCACAGTTTTCTTCTAAACTATTCCCTTATCTTCTCCATTATTCTTTAAATTTTAATTATTTTTGATTGTCAACCTGATAACATTTTGTTTCCTGTTGCTGTATATCTCCTCCTTTCTCTTAGAAAAATCACTGCTCCTTCCTACAACTTACTAGTGTTTTGGGTTTTGTTTTCTTTTTCCTTCTTATTCCTCCTGGACCTAGAATTCTTAAGTATGATTTTCCCTCTATAAAACTCATGAATACAGTGAAAAAACAGAATTCCGTACATAAAATTTGAAGTATTTTGGAATTTCTCTTTTGCAGGTTGAAGGCTAACAATATTCAAGGTTTAAATTTAGATGAGAATGAGACCTTATAGGATCCTAGATCTTATATGTGATTTAGGAGAAGGAGCAAAGACTATAACTTAGGGGAACCTGGGAAGTAATCATGTCTCTGGTGCCGATGTGGCCTTGGGCAACTAATTCAACCTTTCATTAGCTGATATTTCACTTGTGAAATACAGATAATATCACAGTTGGGGTTTTCTTTTGGTTGTTTGTTGTTTTTTTTTTTTTTTTGCCCAGGGTAAATGAGATAATAGTAGAAATATAAAGGCAGCAAAGCACAGTAGAAAAGCACCCTAAAGAACAAGAGACAAGGACTCAAAAGACCTGTATTCTAGTCCTAGTTTACCCATTTATTATTGATGTGAGAATTACCAAGTTGTTTGATTTCCATACACCTCAATTTTCTTATCTGTAAAATGATGGAGTTGCACAAAATGACTTAGAATTCATTTTCCCTATTTGAGCATTCTCTAATTACCAGTTCTAGTTCCAGTACTCTTTAGGTGTTTGACCCTGGAAAACTCTCTCTCTCTTTCAACAAAAGGAGATGGTTGAACCAGATGATTTAAAAGTTCTTTTTGAGCCCTAAAAGCAGATAATTCTTCTAGATGTGAAAATATTTTCCTAGATAAAATTCTAGATGCGAAAATGCTTTCAGACATTAAATGGGGACTGTAAGGAAACCTAGGAATAGGAAAAAATGGGTAAGTGGAATAAAGGGAAGAGAAAATCACCTTCCTTTAATTTTTACCCATGGTCTTAAGAAAAACAATAAGAGAGAATACATGTCTTTTGCTATCTGCCCAGAAACTCTTCTAGATCTTTTGATTGTAACTCTTATACTTCCAGGCAACCCAGTTATCAAGTTCTACCCCTTGAAAATTTGCATTGAAGCAAAATCAGGAAATGGCCTCTGTCTAGCGGTTCTACCTTGACTGATTTTTTTTTCTATCCTCACTGTTTACGGAGGGATTTCTACCTCTGTAGGGCAAGTCTTGTGGAAACTTTACACATTTCCATAGACTGGGTTATAAAAATGCATCAGATGTTGTTTTTGGCAGCTCTTTGACTTCTATTAGGTACATGGGGCCTTCTTGTGTGTTCTGGGAGGTGTTTACCCAGCTAACTGAAGCCCAACTGTTTTCATTTGCATCAGCTTGTAAAGGTTCTAGTTGTACCCAAGTGGTAGCCGAAAGATTCTTAAGGACTCATATTAGGAGGAAAGAAATTACTCTTGTGTTGCCTCCTGCCACTCTGTTTTCTTTTGATAGGACCCTGAAGCTTTGGTTTGCACTGCAAAGGGAGAAACAGCCCTGGGAAGAGGCCTGAGGGGCCAGTAATATGGAGAAAGGAAAAGAGAAAATTGCAGGGATGGCTGAAGAACAGAGTTCCTGTTGCCTTCTCTAAACCAGGGCTCAGCAAACTGGATCGCCCTGAATGCCTCTCATGGGTAATAAAAAACAGACGGGGTGAATAGAAAGAAGGAGAAAAGATATGGAATGAGAGAAAATTAAAGAGGAAATAAGGATGAATGAAAAAAAAAATTAGAACGAGAGAGCACATACACTAGTGGATAGCACCCTGGCCTATGTGTCTTTGGGAAACTGGACCCATCTGGTACTTAGTTTCTACATCTGTAAAATGGGGACATGAAAACTTTTCCACTCTACTGATAAATTTGTTTTATGAATAAAATAATAGCTGTTTTGAAAAGTTAATAGTACTATTCAAATGTAATGCATAATAACTTATTTTACAGAGACAGAGTGTCACTGCTCATTTTCAGAGGTGCTAAATCTGTGTCTAGAGAGTTCAAACCTTCTTACATTTCATAGAGCATGATCAGATAATGTGTTGTTCTTTTTTTCTGTTGCTCTACTTTTCAAAGTTCTTACTTGCCAGTCTTGTCCTTTTACTTCCTTCCTTCAGTTCCCCATTCTGATTTGAGGCTAATTTCTCCACAAACTTAATTAATACCATTTGTCAAAAGACATCATAGAGTGTTAAGACCATAGAATCTTACAGCCAGAAGAGACCTTATTTGATCACATTGAAACACCTCATTTAAATTTGAAAAGACTGTGTTCCTGAGAAAAAGTGACTTGCATGCATGTGACAACATGCCAAAAATGGAATTAAAATCAAAATCACAATTCCAGAGTCATAGAATCTGAGCATTGAGAGGGGACCTCAGAGATCATCTTATGTGATTGTTTTGTCCACTATAACATAATGACTTCTAGGAAGATGTTTTCAGGTTACCTTTAAAATTTGAATTAAATATGTAAACTTTTCTCTTTTATTTTTAAAGTTGCTTTTCTAAACCAAAGAACTGATCATCTTCCTCTGTTCCCAGATGAGGAGTAAAGTTGATTTAAGCTGAATTTTGGATAAAACATAATCAACGTTCTGCTGATTTATTAAACTTAATCTCCTCAATCTCTGCTCTCACCACATCCCCACTAGATTTTACTTTCCATATCCAGACTATCTTTGCATGACCTTTGTACCCTGAGTACTGTAGGCTAAGGGAACACATATGTCTGTACAACAAAGAATGTATAAACTTCTGAGGTAAGAAGACTCCTCTTGGCTCTAAAAATAAATACATAAATAAATAATGCCCCCATTGACTTTTTAAAGATTTGTTTTCTTCAGTGAGATTTTTTTCCAATTTGGTCACTGTAGATTTAAATTTATTTCCTATCTCTCTAATTTCATTTTTAAAATCCCTTTTGAGATCCTTCAAGAATGCTTTTTGGGCTTGAGACCAATTCACATTTCCTTCTGTAGTCTCCAGTGTGTGTATAGAGTCCGTGTTGCCTTCTGAGTTTGGTTGTTCTTGCTCGCTGTTAACCTACCTTTTCAGTTTCCTTCTTCCCCATTGTGGTTGCCTATGTCCTGGAGTTTTGGAGTGGGATATCTGCTTCTGGGGTGCAGAAATATTGAGCTTCTCAGGCTGGGAGCTAGGGGTTTGGTTGTTAACTTAGTGAGCTGTAGCCTCTGAATGTGTAGACTGAGGCCAAGGCCAGGATTCTCAGTGTTTCCCCTGAGTCACCCTGAGGCTTACAGAGTAACCTATGGGGGCAGGGTGGTCTAGCTCCTTCAGGTTTCCACCTTTGTGTCTCTGGGTTACAGCTCAGGCTCAGTAGCAGAATGCCAGAAGGGGAGGGCAGGGCTATCTTTGGCTGATTGGCCAGGTGGTGCTAAAGCACACCAGGGCTTTTATTATTAGGACTTCCTGGCTCCTCCCTCCTGGACGTAGACTCTGCACTGTCTCCCTTCCCCTTTCCTCAGTGACACTCAAGCCTGAGGCTGTTTCCACTAATTCAAGATTTTACTCTGGGTGGGGCTTTTAACTCTGGACTTTTCTGGGTCAGGGAGGGGTGATCAGAGCAATTAAATTTTATTCCTCCATCTTGACTTCTGGAAGTTTGGGTATGTAATTTTAAACATCCAGGCTGTGGGCTGTTAGCCCCAAGAAAAGTTCCTGACCCTGCTGTGGGCCCCGAGTTTTTTCCTACCCAGTTCCGATGATCTTCTGTCGTGTGGTGAGACGGCTGCAAACTTCTCCTGCTGGATGAGTCTGCTGGCTGGCTGGGGCTTCTTCTCAGTCTGGTTTACTCTGCTCTCAGATCCGTGCTGGTGCAGCTTCTGTGTGCTCTGTGTTCTGCTGTCTCAGACCTAAGTAGTCACTTTCCTGGACTGGGAATCCGCCACTCTCCGTCTCCCAGTGGGTTCTGTCACTCTTAAATCCATTCAAATTCACTTTTTAGCAACAGAATTCTTGGAGGAGCTTGGAAAGGCTACTGCTTCCTTTTCGCCATCTTAGCCCCAGACTAATGCCCTCTTTGAAATCTAAGGGCAAGATAATAGCAATCTACATTTATCTATAGTTGTAAATTTTTGTAAGTGGTTTATGTACAGAAGAGAGTTGCTATTATTGTCTCTGTTTTGCAGATATGTAAACTGAGGCTCAGAGAGGTTAAATAATTTGTTCTGGTCACACAACTTTAAAGTGTCTAAGGTAAAATTCAAACTAGGATCTTTCAAACTCCATATCTAGAATTCTTGACATTATAATACTAAGTGGTTGACATGTTATGATCTGGTGAATTTGCTGGAGACACATGAAATATAATCTCAAGGCTATTAGATGTGGTGCTATAGAACATGTGTAAAACTTGAAGTCTGAAAACCTGGATTCAACCCCAGACTTGCCATTTATTAGGTGTAACTTTACTTCCCACTTCCCTGAACTTCCATTTTCTTATTCATACTACAATTGGATGTAGTACTTGCTTTGTGTTTCATTGTTACATTCAGGTTCCTTTCCTGTTCGAACATCCTAAAAACTAGGAGCCCTCATTTTATTTTCCCTGAATTTTTTTCATCCAGCTGGAATTAATCATATGACATCAAAGCAATTTAAAAGGCTATGTAATTGAAATGAAAAGCAAGTGTTGTAACAATAAGAAACAAATAGCAAACACTCTCTGTGACCATTTTCCAAACTTCAAACTTCCAAAATTCTCATGAATGTAAGTTAAGTCCTCTCATCTCTTCTTTCCATCCCGGCAGATCAACTTGACTTTAAAAATTACTAGAATTGGAGCAATAAGTTTACAAGTGTGTATCCTTAAACTTACATGTACTGTATCAGCAAGTCTTAAAAAATTAGGAAAAATTATCAGTTAAGTCATATTGCCAACATCAATCTCTGGAGCCACAACTTTGTTCAAGTCTGTGCCCTACTCCTTGCTCATAATTAACATGTGTTCTAAATAAACATGGTGATGGAGAAGCTCTATGGTTTATCTAAGTGCACGTTAACTGTTCAACCTACATTCTTCATCCATTTGATCTTCCCTATGTGGATAATCATGAAAAGTGTTTTGAGGGATTGCAGATTTCTTCTAGAAGGCTTTGACATGTTCAAGGGTTTGATGCATTCAGCACACAGTCATCTGCAAATTGAAGCATCTGGAGAACCTCAACACATAGAAATTCCTTTTCATCTTAGACTCAGCACTGGGTCGGCACAGAGGCAGACACACATTCTCACCTAATGTTTATGAGCATAGGATCATTCAACTAAGTTATCTGATATATATTTCAAGGAATATTAAATGATTTTAATAATGGGAAAAGATATATCACTGAAAATGATCCTGTAGGGAGACATTTTACAATATGGAATGAAAATATTTTAAAATTAATAAATAATAAATAATAAATGCAGAGGATTTTATGGTAGGAACCCACAAAATGAACATTCTCTCTTTCTCTCTCTCTCTCTCTTGCACACACACAC
The DNA here is from genome assembly GCA_028627135.1 of Pseudochirops cupreus. NCBI lineage: Eukaryota > Metazoa > Chordata > Mammalia > Diprotodontia > Pseudocheiridae > Pseudochirops > Pseudochirops cupreus. The sequence goes on from JAQQSU010019424.1 coordinate 7,481, forward strand.
ACACACACACACATTGAGTCCGCTAGGGAACAGTTAGTTACCCCAGGTTCAGAGTATTTTATGTGTTCTTTGGGTCCACGTGGCTAAAACTATAGCCCATAAGCCCCCACCAATGATTTTATTTTTAAGTGAGTAGACATATTAACTCAAAGTGAAGGTTTGAAATTACTGAAACTGCATAGTAATATATTAGACAACAAATCATCTCCATTATAAACCTGGGATATATTGTCTTGCAACTACATACAGTAGTCGTTTGAAGAATGGACAAATAGAGATCAAAAGTGCAGTTCAACATGCAGTAGGGACACATATGGCCCAGACGATTTACATTCCCATTGCCACAAGATCCCTCCTAGTGTTTTACAGGGCATCACTATTCATGGGATATGATATTTTTGCTACGTAAGTTCCTCTGTGTCAGGGTTCTCTTTTAGAGTACCCTAACTTACCAGCAGGGGCAACTGGTTACACACCCAACTAATTGATGCTAGCATACCTTTTAGAACAGAAGAGTTCACGGCTCTGAGGTCCAAACAGAAAAGTTTATTAAGGTCTCTCTGCAGGGAAGCCTTAAAGCCATATCCTAAGGCAGGCTTCAAAGATATCTCCAAGGCTTAGGTCTTATATAACCCCCAGATCCACCTACCACACGTGACAGAGCCCAGCTGAACAGAATTGTGAGAGGGGTAGTGCAATTACAAGGATATGAAGGCCCCAGGGTGTGGAGATGCCAATCAGGAACAGTAGGTATCCCCATGCAAGAGAATCTTGAGCAATACAGTATCCCCTGGGCGGGGACAGTGCAATATGCTCTGACCTCCTTGTGACCCAACTAATTCCTGGGCCTCAAACACATCCCTGTGCCATAACACAACCACTTGCAATTTTGCACATGTTTTCTGAACCTCACACCTCTGCTAGACTCTGAATCTACTTGTCATTGGGTTCTGCTCTTTCAGAATCATGGCTCTCCAGCCAGACATCTCCCAAGAAGGTTCTTCCCTCTAGGTACTAGACTCACAATGTCTTTTCCTGGCTTGCCTGAATTCTATTTTGTATCTAGAATTTCTGGGCCTCCCTTCTTCTGGCCACAGAATCTATTACTAAGTGATTTGGTACACTGCAAGATGCCATTGCATTGGGCAGAAAGGAAGAGAAAGCCACACGGCACACTACATTCTGAAAAAAGGATAAAGATAAAAGGTCAGATGTGTGAGTCCTACTCAAGAGCTAGGTTCTTCCTCCATAACTGACTGTTCTCAACAGACAGAACTCCTCTTCTCAGAGCTTGGTGGCTTCCTTGTTTTTGCATAATTTTATTTCATTTTGTTTGATTTATACCAAAATGGTTAGAGCTTTTAGCCATTCACTGACTGCTTTCCTGTTTAGTTGTGGCTAACTTTAGCCAAAAACCAGGGTACCATCTCAAGTAGATTAAGAAGTGTGTTCACATCTCCATAAAGAGGAATGAAGTACAAATATATCTTCATCTTCCATTTACTGTGGCCAATCAAAGTCTAAAAAGGGTACACTCTTTTACTGTTTCTGTTACCTATCCATTTACATCCTATAAAGACAAACACTCAAAAATCTTAAAAGTGGCAACACTCTGTCCCTCCTTTTTCTGTTATCTGTTCCTTACATTTTTTAATATATGGATTGCAGGGACTTAATTGATCAGAAGTCTGCTCATCTACCCCTTGCTTTGCAGTATATTTGTTTTATATTTCAGTCAATTGTGAAATGGTAGAAATATTACCCATTGTTAAATACCACTTGTGAAAGTGTGTTTTTTCCCTACCAAGACCAATCAAGGACGTCTTCAGTTCATGTATAGATAGCTCTCATGATGATTTTGTTTAAATGGGAAAGTAAGCATATAGGTCAGTAGCTATTGATGTTCTCATGGTCAGATGAGGTTGTTTTCCACAGCTTTGGTGTCTGCCCTTTCTTCAGATAACTTCACATTGAACCTTCAATGCCCTCATAGTTGTGCTACCTCTAGCAAAGGGCTTCTCTATATACATTGGGATCAATGTGGCTGCATTCACTGTTTTTGTTTTCCTCAGTGGCTTGCATAACCCTGCTAAAAGCACATTCAGGACTGGGATTAGGATCCAGCTAGTGTAGTTGCAGTGTCCTTGATGGAGCAAATGCTTTATTTTAATGTGTTTTGTTTTTTTTTTACAAACCTTTTCCATAGATTCCCCCCCCCCTTCAATTTTTATCTATAAATTCCTTTCAGGTAACTTTGTTTAGTTAAATGCTTTAGAAGTTTTCTTCAATCTGGTTTTGTCCTCTGCTGATTCTCTCTGCTTTATGAGAGAATAAGCTCATAACTGTTCATCGTTCTTCTTCATAAAAATTTACAAGCTAGTTTACATTTTAACCCAGTGTTGCCTTTGGCATTTTGTCATTGAGTTTGTCAAACAAGTCAGATGTTTGCTGACTAAGGTTCTTCCTGAATTTCTTTGCCCTTTTTTTTGTGAAAAATCATTTACATTGGTTAAAATTCTTCATACAATTGCTATAACGTGTAGTATAATTTCTTTTTTTTAAATGTTATTATACCTTGCATCATTCATTTTGACAAGATTTTGAGTTAAATATTTTCTACCCGTCTTTCCCCCACTCACTGCCCCAAAACAGCCATCCCAGTGTGTCCCCCCTCTCCCAGTCTATTCTCTCCTATGTCACTTTTTGGTAGGGCAGGATGGATCTCCCAACTGCAGTGCCTGTGTATCTCAAGTTCCAGTTGGATGTAGTCAATAATAATAATAA
>JAQQSU010019425.1:0-10264 GCA_028627135.1 Pseudochirops cupreus
CTGGCATATAGTAGGTGCTATATTAATGTTAATTATCATTATTAAGCACCTAGCACAGTGGCTGGCACATAGTGGATGCTATGTAAATGTCAATTATCATTATTAATTACCTAGCACAGTGACTGGCACATAGTAGGTGCTATATTAATGTTAGTTATTATTAAGCACTTAGCATGATGACTGGCACATAGTAAGCTCTATATAAATATTAGCTATTATTATTATCTCATCCCACTACTAAATTGTAATCTCTTGGAGGGTAGGGACTAAGCTAGATGTCAAGGGAGTCTAGACCACATAGGGAGGCTCAAACCAGCATCTGCTATCTTTTTCTGCCTTGTTTCTAGCACAGTGCCTTGCATATTGTGAACATTTTAGAAAAATTGGGGGATTCATTTGAAATCATCACATCATTCTCCTTATAAGAAATGTAAATAAGAGGCAGTTCAGTCTGACAGAGTGGATGAAGGGCCAGCCTTGATGTCAGGAAGACAGAGATTCAGTCCTGCCTCTGCCACATACTAAATGCCAGACCACAGACAAGTACCCCAACCTCAACATGTTCCAAGTGACTGTAAACTGAAGAAAAGGGACCAAGCAGCATTAATAGAGGAAGCTTCTTCATCCCAAGTTTCCCTGTGCTCCTGAAATCACAGGCAGTGTACCTACCTATTTGTGCATGTGCCTTTTCTCCCCCCACCCCCACTCCCTTAGATTGTGGACTACTTGAGAGCTAGGGGCTGTCTTCTTGTCTTTTTATCTTCTGTTGATCCTAGCCTGGGGCTACATTAATCCTGCATGTTAGAATGTAGGTGTTGTTATCAGAGAAGCAGTCAGAACTCTAGCTGATGATGTGATAAAACTGATAACAGCTGTGTGATTCTGTAGCGAGGCTGGGGAAAGTAGCAGCCCCCAAGGCAGAGGTGCATTATGCTACCACTGAGGCAGCTCAGGGAAGCAGGAGGTGAGTAGGAGCTCAGAAGATTTAAGGAAGAGGAAGATTTGTTACTACCATCAATAGATGTGGATAGGCCAGCCAACTTTAGCTACTTGAGGTGGTTCAGATTGTTCATAAAGCAAGAATAGGATGCTCAGGGAAGTCTCTGTTTTGCACAGAATTGTCATTGGATCATTCGAGTTTCCTGAGAAACTTCCCTGACATGGATGCAGCTTCTGGTTTCTTCCCCTGTGCACTAACCTGCAGAAGAAGCATCAAGGGATAATGAGCCTCTGTCTCTCTGTCTCTTCCCAGGATGGGATACCTGTTCCCAGGTGTCCCAGGATACTTCTTGGTATCATATACATGTGACAGTGTTCCAGAAAGGGTTAGTGTTCCAGTTAAGGACTGAATCTGTGAGGATGAAGTCCTTGAGAGACAGCATCAGCTGCAATTTTAAAGCATCAGTTATTTTGGGACTCTGCCCCCTCTCCTAAAAGCATATTTTGTGAGTCCAGATGGGACAGTTCCACCAGCATGTGATGGGAAGTGCCCTCTCCTTCCCCTGTCACTCTGGAGGGCATGGTTCACAGGCTCAGGGATCAGGTTTAGGAACTGCATGGAGTGGTCACCTGGCTAATGTCTCTGCCTGTTCATATCACAGTGGCTACTATTCCAATGCTGCAAACTGTACTATCTTGCCTCAATCTACTGTAATGTTGCTGCCCATCTTTAAAGGGCAATACTAGCTTTTCTTTGTCAACATAAATATAGCCTTCTACTTTTACCATAAACCAAGAGGCTGGGGTAGGGGCAAGGACCTTTTGATAAAGATATTAGGAGATGCTGCCTGGAATGGAAAGTTCCTTTAATGGATGAAGGGAACTTCTTATTGCAGAGTTATCCATAGTTCAAGGTAGGTTTCTTTGCCATTTGGAGGGCACCTTCAACACAAACAGAAGGCTGCTATAGCCATACTGGTACTGTAGGCAGAGGTGGGGGGGGGGGGGCCGAGGTGGATGGGGAGGGATTCTCACTATCAAGTTCTACCTACTGAGATACATTCTGGTCTGGGTGGAGTTTGTACTGTTGAGACTCTTTCAGAAAGACCTGAATGAGGATTTTTAAAAAGTTTTTTACATGGGGTTTATGCATTTGTGGGATTTTTATTATTATAATTATTTCAATATAATTGGTTTCCTTTATAATCCCACATATTTTATTTTATGGATTTAAGCATACTATTCTAAAAAAGAATTCATATGCTTTATCAAACTGACAAAGGAGTCCATTATACACACAAAAAGTTAAGAACCACTGGTTTAAAAGCTCACTTAGTAAGGAATCCTATTCCTGGAGACTGGGCATCTTTGGTTTACATGGCCCAGAAACTAAATGATAAGCAAGAGCACAGAAAAAGGGAGCAGGATCAGGACCAGAAAGAATACTCTGAGTCATTGGGAAGCAAAAGAATCCTAGGCTATACATCTAGGGATCAGCCAGATTGTTGTTCCCTGCCTAAGGTGGAGGGGGTGGGAGAAGTAAACAGAACCAGGCACACACAATTTGTGCTTCAGATGTGGCAGACATGGCACCCTTGATGATCTATCACATAAATTTTAGTGGGTCCAAACTAAGTACTACATAGAAATGAGACTCATCAGAGGGAGACTAGCCAGAGATCTCAGCTTCCCAAAGCACTGCCATCTTAGGCTCACCACCGAGAATATTCTAATATTGATATTCCAGCAAAATGAATAATGGTGTAGATCTCAAGCAATCAAGAAGAGCAGGGAAAGATGTCTTTGCTCTATAACAAATTCCCCAAATTACTTTTTTAGAAAGCATTTTTCTATGGCTAGAGATGAAGGAAAGATACATAAGGGGCAGTGAACACAGAAATAAGTGTTTAGGCTACAATGCAAAAAAAATACAATCCTTACTTTCACTGGAACTTAGATTGTTGTATTTTCCCTGAACCTCATTAACAGTATTGCGTTTTCAATTCCTTCTAAGATTCCATTCTCACAGAGAATGGCTAGAGAGAGTGGCTGACTATCTACATTCAATGACTGGGGCAGCTCTTAGGTCCTCATTTATAATCTACCAATTAATCAATTAAGCATTTATTTAGCACCTATAAAATATCAGAAACTGTGTTAAATGACGACTATGTTCTTTCCCTCAAGGAGCTATGTGTACATATAGAAAAGTCCTAAATTGATAGGTCTTTTAAATTCAAGCTTCTTCCTCTGGTTTTAGAAACAGGAAGAAAGGAAGATGCAAAAAGCTCAAGGCACAGAAGAGTTTTAGACTCTTAGACCCAAGACATCCCATTTCTTGGTATATATTCCAAGAAGTTCTTGAAGACAGAATAAAAGACCCCACAAATAACAAAATATTCATAGCAGTACTTTTTGTGATAGGGGAAAAACCTAAAAATGAGATGAGTACATATCAATTGGGGGATAGCTAAAGAAATTGTGTATGAATGTAATACAGCATTATTACACCAAAAGTCATGATCAATATGACGAATCTGAGGAAACATAGGAAGATAAATGAACTTGTGCAGAAAGAAGCAGTAAAAGGAATATGACACACAATGACTATAATAATGTAAACAAAAATAATTCTAAAATGAAGCCTATTATTGCATAATGGTAATCAGAGGATTACAGATTTCTAGCTGGAAGAGACTTTAGCAATTATCTAGTCTAACACTCTTATTTTGAAGGATGAGGAAACTGAGGCCCAGAGAGGGTGAGTGACTTACCCAAACTCCCACAGGTGGTAAATATCACAAGTGAGATCTCAACTCAGGTCTTCTGACTTCAGAGCCCATCCTCTTTCTGTTGCCCCCTGCTGCCTCACCTTTGATTCTAAATCCAACACTGTTTTCATTATTCTGTGCGTCCTCCTATAGCCAATCTTAGCCCGAGAGGAAACACGAAGAAACCCCTACCTCTTTTTGGTAGAGAAGCAGGGAAATAGAAGTGTGGAATATTGCATACACTATCAAATGGGATAACTGCTTTTATTTCATTGTTGTTGCTGTTATCATTGTTGAAAGGAGAATCATATGGTAGAGAGAAGGGAATACATATATCAAGAAATGGCTGCAATATAAAAAAAGCATTGTTTTCAATCAATTCTTCTGATAGGACCCTGAAAGTACAGCTGGAGCAGGGTAAGAAGGAAGAGAAATGGGATGAATATATTGGACATTGGAGCACTCATATACATCACACATAGGCTTTTATCTGTGGGGAATGGTCAATACAAGGGAATATGGCCAACTAATGAAAGATGATCATAAAGTTACTGGGAACCACATGGTTTCCCCTTGAGAATAGGCAAAGATACAAGCTACACATTCTCTTCCTGGGAAGGAAAGGAGGAGAGGATATTAGGGAAAGGGTAGGCTTAGAGCTTATATAACCAAAGCAATCAGCACCATGGCCAGCGTTCGTAGTGAAAAGGAAAGTACCTAGAATAAGCTTATCAAGCATTGTAGTAGAAAACTGCCTAATCAAGTGAGTTGCCTTGTATATTTGGAAAGAGAGAGAGAGACAGAGAGAGAGAGAGACACACACACACACACACAGAAAGATATAAATATCTATATATAGAATATGTGTGTGTATATAAAGAACAATTTGAGAGCCCAGACATAACATAGTAGGTACTTAAGAAATATTTGTTGAATGAATAAATGAGTGACTGGATGCTTCCCCTGAAGTCTGATTCTAATACTGCATCATGGCATGAGGGTGCTCCTGGGCTTTCCAAGGTTGTTACAGTGGAGCAAAAACCTTAGCAGGGCCAAGGTAGAAAGGCTTTAAAGAGACAGACAGTATGTCTCGTGCCCAAGAACCAGACCATCTAAATAGGAAGAGGTTCACTATCTCTAATGGAAACTTCTCCCCACTTAGATAGGTCAAACAGTTGGTTGAACAGTGATAAAATGTTTAAGCCACAGAAATTTTTGAAGACTGACTAGAAAATTGTAGAGGAATTATGGTTTGTTTATGAGGATGGAGAACCCATATAGATGAAATCACAAATTCTTGATGTAAATGGGAAGGAGAAGAAATATTCAACTATATACCCTGGTGGAGGAAAGAAGATACTCAGATAACTTTTTTTTGCTTTTTTTTTGGAGGGGGGAGGGCAGGGCAATTGGGGCTAAGTGACTTGCCCAAGGTCACACAGCTAGTAAGTGTTAAGTGTCTGAGATGGATTTGAACTCAGGTCCTCCTGACTCTGGGGCTGGTGCTCTATTTCCTGTGCCACCTAGCTGCCCCTCAGATCATTTTTCTAAAAGAGTAGATAATCAATTTTTTTTTGTTATTGACTTTTAATTGCTTCTTTTTTGCTGTGTCTCTATTTCTGTGTGTCTCTGTCTCCCTTTGTATCTCTTTGCCTTCAGCTGTTTTTATTTCTGTGTCTGGATCTCCTGTCTTAAACTCTATCTCTACTTTCTCTCTCTCTCTCTCTCTCTCTCTCTCTCTCTCTCTCTCTCTCTCTCTCTCTCTCTTCCCCTCCTCTGTCTGTCTCTCTCATTTATATATACATATATGTATATATATGTGTGTGTGTGTGTGTGTATGTTTCTGTTTGTGTCTTTCTTTCTGTGTTTCTCTGTGTCTTTCTCACTGTTTCTATCTCTAGCTGTCTCTGTTTCTCCCTACATCTGTATATTTGCCTTTGTGTCTCTCTCTGTGTGTTTCTATCTGTCTCTGTCTGTCTGACTCTGTGTCACTCTGTCTTTCTGTTTCTCTCTGTCTGTATGTCTTCTGTCTCTGTTTCTCTGTCTCTATCTCTCTCTGTATCTCTCTGTCTCTCTGTCTCTCTCTGTCTCTGTCTCTCTCATCTCTCATCTCTCCCTCTCTCCTCTGTTTCTTTGTGGTCAGTCAAATCCATACTTGGAAGCTCAGGATCTTTTTTGGGGCAGGAGGCAGGCCATCAGAGATAATCAATGAAGTGAATACCACTCAGAGAGAATTGAAAGCCCTCTGCATTTAGTAAACCACTGCTTCTGTACTCCTAATAGAAGCCCTGTAGAGTAAGGCACTGTTTCTAAAGGAGCCAAATTGGTTATCAGATGATAGCTTAGGTACTAGGAGAATCAGACACAGAAAATAATTTAGAAACTCACATATAATCATGAAGAGAATGTGGTATATTTTCTTCTGAGGGAAGGTGCTCCACCCCACTACATATAATCTAACCCTTAAATGATACCAAAGACATCTTTTTCCATGAATAATATTTCCTCCTTTCCTACTTAAGATGCATTGGGTCTCCACTGGACACAAGGGAAGGAGTTTCCCATGTCCTGAGCCACCTAGCTAAGTCTGCATGTAATCCATCCCTCTTCCTTAGAATTCACTGGGTGAGACTCCAAAAAGGTGCCCTGTTGCTATGTCCCTAAAACACTCCAATCCACGCTATCACAAACTTCAGGAAGAGCAGACATTCCCCCCAAAATAATCCCACATGCTCCCTTGACCCCTTGTATCCTCTTCCTGTGAGTTCTGAATGATTCTGGGCATTCTTTCTACTACCTTTAGAGTTGCCAAGGACATTGCCCTCTATTAGAAGGAGCCAGAGAAGAACTGCTGAGTCCCAATTTCTCTTTTGCCACAGTTCCATCTAAGTAGAAGTTGCAGACTAGAAGTACCAGTGAAGCAGTTGGGTGTCTCTGTGGTTGGCAGACAAAGACCTTCCAAATCCTATTCCTGGACCTGAAGCTGACTTCCAGAAAGAGCATTAAGCCCAAGCCAAAAGACCGTGGCATGAGAACCCCACTATTAGTGTGCCTAATTTAAGCTCTCTTCCCCACAGGAAAAGAAATGATTTGACAGGTTGAAAAGGACAAAATTGATAAAGAGGAGCGTGTTTATCTCCTTCATTTTCCCACCTAGATTGTAAGCTCTCAACCACATCAACAGCAGTGGCCTGAGATAAATGAATGATTAAAAAAACAAAGCAAAACAATTCTACTGTGACCTCATAATGATACAGAGAAAATTATTCTTCCATCAATTCTATTTTGTCAGCTACAGAGTTTGTTTAGCAGTAAAGAAGCAAAGGAAAACTTGTAACCTCTCCTTTATTTCATATAACAAATGATTGGAACTCTGTGCATTTTTCCAATCCAGGTAAATCAAATAAATATCTATAACCTGAAAAAAAAATTTTTTCTTCACTTTTCCTTGTCCTGCTTTCAAAAATTCTCTTACCTTTTCCCATTGCCCTTCCATCCAAATGCCTCCCCAGTTTTTCCAAAAAGACTCAGTTCAGTGCAAAAGAGATGAGGTAGCTAGTTGGCATAGTAGATGAAATGCTGGATTTGGTATCTGGGATACCCAAATTTAAATCTTGCTTCAGACATTTTCTAGCTGTGTGACTCTAGCAAGTCATTTCACCTCATTGGACGTCAGTTTCCTTATATGTAAAATGAAGGGGTTAGATTTGATAGCCTCTACAGTCTCCTCTAGTTTTAAATCAATGATCCTAGAAATCTTTCAGAACTTTTTTAATGCAGCAACTGGGAGCAGAAAGAAGAGATCTAAGGAATGATAATAAACATCTTAATTTAGTTTTAGAATGATGGAGGATTGCATCCAGTACCTGAGGAAATGCTGTCCTACTCCCCCAACTAGCTATATTCTGATCTTCATTTCATTTCCCTGTCTCTTAGAAATGAGAACTGGGCTTCTGTGTCCTCAGCAGAGTTCTACAGAGAGAAGCATCTGCAATCGTGAGTAAATGCCATATTAGAGAACAAGAGTGAGCCAGCTCCAGTGACAACATCCTTAGTTTGTCAACTCACATCTGTTAGATCAAGCACAAGGCAAAGGGTCTGATGGGAGCCACCTGCCACCCTGGGAGGGGGACATTGTAAAAAGAGAGACTGCATATTTAAATGAAAAGGGGAAGTAGGGAGGAGGGGGCACCACCAAATCCTCTGAAACCACAAAATTATACATGTCATGAAATAATCATTGATTTTTTTCTTTTTCTCTCTGTTTTCCTCTTTAAAAAACCATTCTCAGATTTGAGTCTTCTTGCTAACCACAGCAGCCCCCAGTGGTAGAAAACTGGAAAAATGCAGCCTGAGAAGAGAAGCTTCAGCCTTTGAGATAAAACCCCAAACTAACCAGTATTTTAGCACGATTAAGCCAGATGCATTTAAAGCAAACCTTTCCCTCAATCATGGTTGAAAATACCTATCTTTTGTATGCTTATTTAATATGCCAAACAACAATGAACAGCAGGAAACATGCTGGACTCCACATCAGGTAGACAGAAATTTAAAGTAGATAAGAGAGGAAGGCAATGCCTCACACATTTTGAGAATGAGGGCTCAATCCTTGTATCCCACTGAAACCACTATAAGCTTTCTTAGTTTCTCTACTGCTCATTTTTCCCATCCAGAGAATTGCTCAATGGAAAGGATTTGCAATTCCCTGAAAACCCTCTTCAATGAAAGCAGCTCCCTGAGTTTAGGTGTAGTTCTGAATAAGCTTCCATACTCCAGTAATACCCCTAAAATATTCATCTGTGGAAACACACATGAAGCAGGCTTCAGGAATTCCATCGTCTTCAATGACGTTGGTCTTACAAAGGACTTAAATTCTATCACTGTCACCCAGGTGATGCTCTGAAACTTCAGCATAGCCCTCACCATAGGCTCTATCTTTCTTTCTATCTGAGGAACTAGGGATGTTTAGCCTGATAAAGAGAAAATTTGGAGGGTAAGATAACATGTTAGCTTCATTCAATTATATGAGAGGCTGTCATGTGAAAAGAGTACTCTCTTTGACCACAGAGGGCAGAACCACAACAACAAATGGAAGTTTGTTGTTGGGCTAATTTAGTCTTGATATAAGGAAAACCCTTCAAACAGAGCTGCCCAAGAGTGTGATGGACTATGTTATAAGGTAGTGAGCTCCCCTTCCTTGGACATCTTCTAGCAGACTACATAACCACTTGTGAGGCGTATTGTAGAAAAGATTCTTTTTCCTCTTTTAAAATTTTTATTTGTATTTTCTGTATCTTATGTCATTAAAGTTATCCTAAGTTTATCTCCCCCAAACCCTCCCAAAGAGCCATCCTATGTGACAAATAGTGACAGTTTTTAAGAGAGGGAAAAAAAGTCAGCATGACTGATCAATACATGGAAAAAGTCCAAACACCTATGCAATGTATAACACTTGTGGCCTTCCTACCTCCACAAAGGGGTAGGTTAGGGACGTCCTCTCATATCTCTTCATTTGAGTCCTGCTTGATCTTTATAATTTTGATACATTTACTTTTGCTTTTTTGGTGTGTTGTTATTTTCACTTACTTCATTGTAGTTACTGTGTATGTTGTTTTCTTGGCTCTGCTTACTTCATTCAGCATCAGTTCAGGTAGATCTTTCCATGCTTCTCCATATTCATCACAAACATAGTTTTTTGCAGCACAGGAATATTTCATTACATTCATGTACCACAATTTGTTTAGCCATTCCCCACCTGATGGGCATCTACTTGGTTTCCCATTCATAGCTCTCACCAAAAGTGCTACTATAAATATTTTAGAGTCTATGGGGAACTTTCTTATCAATGGCTTCTTCTGGGTATAAGCCCAGTAATGGAGCCTCTGGTTCAAAGAAGGGATTCTTTTTGATGTGTGAATTTGACAAGATGGTCACTGAGGTTCCTTCCAGTTCTGAAATTCTGTAAATCTACCTCCCCTAGGCATGGGTGTCATATTTACACCAGGGTTGGAAAAGTTGTTATCAGTTCTTTCTAGCAGAGTAGGATTTGGAAGATCTGGGTTCTTTACCTGGTTCTGCCACTGGCAATGTGACCTTGGGCAAGTCATTTGTTCATTCTGGGCTTCAATTTCCCCATATGTAAAATAAGGAGGTTGGATTAGATGATTTCTAAGGTCCATCCTAACTCTAATGTTCTATGGTTCCATGATGATGATGACTTACTCTTTTATGACAGGGCTGAGTATTGAGAAGGTAATTTTTAATTCTTACCAATGAAGTAATTCATGTCTGGTCTATTTCTCATCTGCATTCCATCAGACAAACTCGGCTCCTTTAGGAAATGACTTCAACCATCCCCAACTAGCCTCTCTAATGAAGCGACTATTAATAAGAACCAATTCAATAGGGGGTGGAGCCAAGATGGCGGTGTAGCAGCAGCAACATATCGCAGCTCTCACATAGCCACCCCAAAATATCCATAAAACAGGACTCTAAACTAATCCTAGAACTCCAAAATGCACACAAAGATACTTCCCACTAAAGTCAGTTCGGCT
>JAQQSU010019426.1:0-10264 GCA_028627135.1 Pseudochirops cupreus
GAGAGGAGACAGGGAGAGACAGAATGGGGTTAATCATCTCATAGAAGAGGCAAAGGATAATTGTTACAATGGAGGGCAAGAACAGGAAGGCAAAAGGGAAAGAGTCAACCTTACTCTCATTGAACTTGGCTTAGGGAAGGAATGACATAAACTCTAAACTGGGTATCTTGCTACACAGGAGAGTAGGGGGAATGGGGATAAGAGGTGAGATGATGGAGGGGAAGGCAGGGTGGGGGGGAGGGTTGATGGAAGTACACACTTTTGTAAAGGGACAAGGACAGGGTAGAGAATAGAACAAGGAGGGGGCGGGATAAGAAGGAGGGACATATAATCAGTCTCTCACAATATGCCCACTGTGGAGAGGTTCTGCGTAATTACACATGTACAGTCTGTATTTAATTGCTTGTCCTTCCAGTGGGGGTAGGTGACAAGGGACGAAGAGAAACAATCTAGAATTTAAAGTTCTATAATCAAATGTTAAAAAAAATATATATATATATATATACACACACACACACACAAAATTATTATTATTATTATTATTATTATTATTATTAATATAATTATTAACTACCTCCAACTGGGACTTAAGATACACAGGCACTGTGGTAGGGAGATCCATCCTGCCGTACTGGAAAGTCAAAGGGGTGATGGGGGAGGACATAGGAGAGAATAGATTGGGGGACGGGTTATACAATGGGATGGCTGTTTGGGGGTGGTGGGGTAGGGATAAGATGGGGAGAAAATTTGTAACTCAAAATCTAGTGGAAATGAATGATGTAAACTAAAATAAATAAAAGTTAAAAAAAATAAACCATAAAAAAAAAGGAAGCAGAAAACAAATGAAAATAGAATCCATGGGGTGTCAGCTGGGTTTATTATAAACAATAACTTACCCTGAAAGGCTGAGAATAATCTCATAGGGACAAAACTTGACTTTTAATGGAATAGTGGACTTTCAAGCATTTCTAATGAAAAGACCATAGGAAGGAAACAAATATTTATTATATACTTACTATATGTAAGTCACTTTATTAAACACTTTAGAAATATTAACTCATTTAATCCTCATAACAACCCTGAGAATGAGGTGCTATTATTATCTCCATTTTATAATTTGAGGAAACAGAGGCAAAGGATAAGTGACTTGCCCAGGGTCACAAAGCTAATAAGAGTCTGAGGGCACGTTTGAACTTAAGTTTCCCTGATTCCAGGCCCTAGTTGCATAGGCAGCTGAGTAAGAACTTTTAAATACAAACACAAGAATTAAGAGAAAGAAAAATTTATTTGAAGAATTGGCAGGGGCTATATGATGATGTTGTGCTAACATTTTAACAGCATAAGAAACAAGTGTTTCTTCAGGACCTTAATGTCTTTAAAGGTTACTTACAGAGTTAAATAAGGAAATTAGAAGGCCTGGGGATAGATGGGTTTTATTATGAGAATTTTAAGAGTAGAAAAAGAAGAGAGAATTAGAGGAATACATTAATGTATATGAGAATAAGAAGAGGGTAAAAGTTACTCTTTCTTTTAATTGAGGTGGGTGAGAAGAAGAGTACCTAAGCATTGCTTAAACTGGACCCTAAAGGGAATGTTGAACACTCACACATATACACACACACAGTGTGGTTTAGAGATTTGTCAAACTTAATAGAGAAACAAGTATGAATAGCTATAAAGAAAACAAATTTGTTAAAAATAACTAGAAATTAAGGTATGTATATCAACTTGGAAATGGCTAAACAAATTGTGACACATGAATGTACTGTGGTATTATTGCTCTGTAAGAAGTGATGAAACAATTTCTGAGAATCCTGGGCAATACTAACTGATGCAGAGCAAAGTAAGCAGAACTAGGAGAATAACATATACAAGAAAAATTACATTGAGTATCAGACAACTCTGAAAGACTCCAGAATTCTGATGAGTGCTATGACCACTTATATCCGTGAAAAACATATGGTAAAGCATGCCACCCATTTCCTTAGAGGGAAGTGATGAGCTCACAGTGATGAGAGACATTTTTTGAAAGTGCTTTCACAAATGGCCTCAATTCTTTTTTTGGGGGGGGGGTGGTTTGCTTTTTGGAGGCGGAGAAGGATGGGACAATTGGGGTAAGTGACTTGCCCAAGGTCACAAGGCTAGTAAGTGTTAAGCGTCTGAGGTCACATTTGAACTCCAGGGCCAGTGCTCTATTCATTGCGCCACCTAGCTGCCCCAGTTCTTTTTTTTTTTTTTTTAACTGAAACAAGACAAGGTTCTCAGCTGAGAAGGTGTGGGAAGTTTGAGGATGACTGAAAAAGTCTGGAAAAGCCACCAGGGTGGTCAACAGTGTCAGATGCAGCAGAGAAGTCAAGAAGGATGAGAAAAAGATAATCAGATATTATTATCTATACTATCTGTATCTGACAATGTTTAGTTTATGGGAATTATGACGTAATAGAACTTTTCTTCTACCCTCCTAATCTCGATAACCCTCTCTTTAAAATTTATATGTCATCAATCAAAAGAACTCTTTTGTCTTTGGCTTTACTTGGTTCCTAGGAGTGAAAACACAGTAAATTATAGATATAAGACCTACTGGAACAAAAATAAACTTTTAGTTAACTATAATTTTTTGGTTACCCAAAACTTACAATAATCTAATATGTAAGATAAAGCATATATATAGTCTTAAATAACAGAGTAATTGCAAATTCAGATGGAAGATCTTTCTTTGAATTTTTTTGCTGACATGGTTCAACAGATTAGGTAGTAAAGTTTTTTGACAAAAATAAATGTATCCTCTTAATCATTTTTACTCCCCATGTAGCCTGTGGCCCAGCTGAAGAAGACCCTCAAAATACTGAATTTATTACCTCTCCTCTTCTATAGAAAGCTTATGAACTAAAAAACTTGTGATGTATTTCAACTTATGAAGTGATGCTATTTCTTGTAACAGAAGATGTAGTTGATGGAAAAGAGTTCTGAGCCAAGGTCAGAAAGTTGAAAAGCTTCATTGGTTCTTGGGAGACAGCCACATCTTGCTCCTTAAGGGCATCAATGGTTAGATTTTGTCACTTGTATCCTCAATATAACCAAAGTACCTGGCACACAGTAGGCATGTGATAAATGTTTACTGAATGACCAATGGGTTCATATTTCTTTGAAATGGTATGAATTTAAACATTTTCAGTGATGGTCAGAGTCCCAGGCAGGGATGAGACCTAGAATTTCCCAGATGAGAAAATTCTACCAGTTTGCACCAGCACCTTATCTGCAGGTTAAGAGTTCTAAAGAGGTGCCTAGAACATTGAGAGAGTATGTCCAAGGCGACATAGCCAATATGTGTCAGAAGCAGGACTTAAAAGCCAGATGTCCCTAGACACTTAAGCTGTGGTGTCAAACTCAAAGAAAACTGGGGCCTCTTACACTGTATATACACAGTGGACTGCATTTTAGAAAACTACATATTAATATTATCTATGTTCTACTGTATTTCACTTATTTTGTTAAATATTTCCCAGTGAAATTTTAATCTAGTTTGGCTGCTCTTGGGAGTGTTAGGCCCATGTTTTTGAAACCTACGTAACATTGCCGCCTCTAGCCACATTCATATGCAAGTGCAAAACCTACATCTGAAAAACAAATAGCGATTTTTGGAGACCAGTACCACTGCTCCCTTCTCTTAGTAAAAAAAATTTAGGAGTTTCCTTTACTAATGAAGGAGTTCATAATTTATCCATTTTAACCTCCTCCAATAAGGAACCCAAGTGTATGAAAAAATAAAGGTCTTTTTAGAGAGGGTGAGCAATAAGAGGCAAAGGGAAGAGAGAGACTGAGGAGAGAAAAAGGCTTATTTATCTAAGCATCTGCTATGGGTGGATTCATACAATTATGGCTTAGACCTGCTGAGTAATTTGACAAGTACCAGAGTATCAAGAGAAGCTTCCCTCCAGAGAAGAAAAATAAACATTAATATAGCACCTTCTATGTGACAGGCACTAAGCACTTTAATAAATATATCATTTGATCCTCAGAACAACATTGTGAAGTAGGCACTGTTATTCCCACTTCACAACTGAGGAAAGAGAGGCAAACAAAAAGTAAGTGACTTACTCAGGGTCACACAGCTAGTAAGGGGCTGAGGCCACACTTGAACTCAGGATATCCTGACTTGAGGCCCAGCACTCTATTACTGAACCATCCATCAGCTAGCTGCCTCTCTCTACAATCCTATCCTTCCACTTCATGTTTCTCACAACTCTTGAGTTCAGTAAGTCTGCTTCAAGGAAGGTCTGTGGTTATCACCATTACTTATCATTGTCTTAAACATTTCAGACAAGCTTCTATATTCTGCTCTAAAAGACACTAGGAAAAAGACTGTAGGACCTCCAAAGGCCTGTCGATAAGCACTCATATTTTAATTAAGTCCCTCTTGTTCCGGCTGAACCCTTTCCCTCTTATTTGCAAGCAATAGAGATGAAGCTCTTCTTCTGCCCTCGTTTTAACTCTTTTTTTTATTCTATATAATTACTGCTTTAGGCCATTCTTTGGGTTATATAATCCTATTTCATCTAGTCTTCTTTCACACATACAATTTCCCAACTAAAACCTTTCTTTGTACTCTCCTGATGTTCCAGCTGTTGATAGAGATGTCATGGTGTGCTGGAAAGAACAGAGGACTGAGAATCAGAGGACTAAGAGTCCATGTCCCAGAGCTGCTACTTATTAACTACATGGTCTTGGAAAAGTAATTTCACTTCTCAGGATCTTACTTTTCTCTTCTCTAACAGGAGGGACTTGGACTAAGTGATCTCTGAGATTTCTTCCAGCTCTGAATACTATAATCCTATGAACTTCAAACTAGATTTAACACTAAACTATAAACCTATGCAGAATTTAGGGGAATGACTTTCTTACAGGTCAAATATATGCAACATATTCCAAAGCAATTTGTAAATGCCAAGTACCTTACTTTAAATACATAAGTTAATTCCCCCCTCTCTTTGTAGGAAGTTCTAAATCCCTGAGATGTTCAGCTTTAGGTGCAAAGATATTTGGCTTGTGTCACTTTCATATGATCACTGTCCACAAAGGTGGTATTGTTTCCTTTCCTTTCCTCAACATACAACTCTGCACTTGTCCATCTTAAACATCATTCTCTTTAATTTTACCCAATTGAGGTCTTTTAAAAATCTCTGTTCTATTCTATGAGGAGTAACTTATCTGTAAGTTATATAACTTCATTTGGTGTCTCCAGAGAATTTAAAGTTTTTTAGCATATTACTCAAATCACTGATAAAGATTCCTTATAGTGTTGGTACAGGAATGAGGATAAGCTGTAGAGTTGGGCACTAGGGGTTTTTTTTCCCCAGTTATCAGAAACATAGATTACTGGAACCAGAAAGGATTTTAGAGGTCATCTCATCCAATCCCATCCATTTTACAGATGAAGAAGCTGAGGCTGAAAGTGAAAGGATAAGCCGAAGGTCACATAACTATTAAGTGACAGATGAGACAATAAAATTTAAATCCAGCACCTCTTCTCTACTTCCTTCCTCCTAAAGTTACCAAGACCCTTTAAGAATGGCCTTGGCATTACTAATGCACCCACACACTGTTATGCTCCACTAGAGCAAATCTCCATTTTCCAGTTTGGTGATGATTTTATAAACACACACACACACACACACACACATATGTACATATATGTTTATATACATACATGTAGGTAAATATGAACCAAAATTGCAAAGAAGAATGTTTCTCTGGTGTAAGAAACTGAGTTGAATCTTGAATCTCCCTTTTGAATAGGGATGAAAAAAAAAGGTTAAGCTCTGTAGACATTAAAGAAAGAAAGTCAGGAAACCAAAAGTACCACTGTGTAAGTTGAAATACTTGTAGTCAGGGAGGACATAAAATAAGAAACCATGTGTTTAATATACTGATTTGCACCTAGTAAGAACTTAAAAAAATGTTTGTTGGGCTCGATTGAACTGTAGCACAGTTAAGTCTCTTTCTGCTTACGAAATTTATGAAAACATTCAATTAGAAAATATTTATAAGAGGAGGTGTAACATTGTGGTTCTGGAGTCAAATGACCTGGGTGTGAAGCCCTCTTAGATTATTTAAAACTGTAACTGGGTAAGTCACTTCAAATCTGTGAGTTTCAGTCTCCAAATCTGTAAAATGTACAGAACAATAACTATAATATCTATCTCAATGAACTGGCTTTTTGTGAAGCACTATATGAATATAATTATCATTAATTTGAGAAATATTTGCTAAGCACCTACTATTTCAGTAGATGATAATTCTATATTTAAGTAGGAAAAGATACAACAAATATTCTTGTCTACAGGTCAAACTGAATCCCCCTAAGCAGGCATGAAGACTCACTGCTACCAACACAAGAATGTGATATTTAAAGTAAATTTAAAAAGAATGCTATTTCAAATGAAGGGAGAAAAAGGGAAGTAATGGAGGTTGTACATTATTTTTGTTGAAAGGGAAGAAAGGAAAAACAATGGTTTATGAATAGGTTGGTCCTTTTAGGCAAATCTCTAAATGAATATGGAACAGTTCCAGGATCTTCCGAGAAAAAATCAATAGCACTCTAACTCATTTTCTATTCTCTAATTCAAACACTGCAGACGAGGAGGGAAAACAAGGAATGTGTGAAGTAGTTCATATAAGATGGTGTTAGTTTCGAATGGCTTACAGTAAAAGTAGAATTTTACTATGTAATTCTGCAATTCTTTAAAACAAATCTTATGGCAGAGAAAAAAGAAGCTGAATAGCACTTTGCCAACATCTCATTCAAGATAGAGAGAAAAGGGAAAGAGACATTTTAGAGCAAAAAGAGGAAACACAGTGAAGAGATGAGACATTGTTGAAAAAAGAAGACAGGAGAGAATATTACAATTTGTTCAAAAATGAGAAATCAAAATTAAAGCTCTTCAAAGAATGAGGATGCCAGTTCTCAAACACCATTTGCCATTTCCACCCACTTCAAAAACTACAGAAACAATTTATTCTTTGATTTTTTCCCCCCCAAGACAAGACTCACAGAGCTCAAGATAGGAAAAATGTACAGATACAGAAAGTCAGTATAAAAAAGAAAGCAATTTAATTTTTGAACTGTAGCACAGAAGCATTAAGAGTAGTCAAACTTTTTTTTGGTAAAGTGGTGATCTCAACATTATAAGGTATGGTGCTTCAGTTAGCTTTTTAAAAAACTGCCTATATAATTAGAATAAATATGACTGGAAGGAATAGAGTCTTGGAAAACCAAGAGCTATTGGGTTCATGGAGTAGTTAGGTATGTAGAATTAGGAACAATGAAGAGAGTTGCCTTAAATGAACATTCTTCTCAAATCCTGAGAGGAACATATTTTAATTCAGAGAAACAGAAGAAAATCATATCATGAAGATGGCCATTGTCACTGATGACAAAATGTGACACCTCAAAGGCAGAGAACAAAAATTCAAGTTTTCTTTTGCGGGGGGCGGAGATAGTTCTACACTTAAAACAAGAGATTTTTTTTCTCTGGAAGATGGTATTTTGGCTAAATTCTAAAACATTTAAAAAGTATACCTCAAAAAGAAATTTTATTTTCTACAAATCATTTCAAAAAAATATAACAGGGCTTGAGAGTTGTGGGTAGCAAATCACTAAGTGGTACTTAATTACTGGACATACTTGTTTTAATTATGAGGACATGATTACATTCATTTCTAAATGACTTTCCTGAAAGTTGAACCCTAATAATTTCTCATTCATGTATTATAAACGGAGAATAATGCAATAATAAACCTCAGGAGGAACAAAATATACATTAACTTTAGCATAAGTATTTGACTGAAATATATAGGCTTGTTAACAAATATTATTATTGTCAACAAATGTTAACAACCACAACATTAACAAACAATAAGGAAAAAAACCCTTTCAATGAATTAAAGCTATTTTGCCTCGGAGGAGGACAAATCATGTCTCTTTTCAGTAAAAGTTGATGTGTATACATAGTGTTACCTGATTTAAATAATTTAGGCACTTTTCAAGACACCACAGGCAACAGATGCAGGATTTCAGCATACATCGAGCACAGGCATTTTCCTGGACAGGGAAAAAAAGAAACTATAATTTAAAAACTGAGGAACCAAACTCAATCATAAGGAATTTTAAGGAAAAAAATAAGCAGGCTCCACCTTACTTTATGTTTTACCTTTACTATTACAGCCATCTCAATTCTCTCCTTATTCCCTGCTTCTGCCAAATTAACCTTCTGCTGTGACCTGTCTTGTGTCCCCTTCCCCCCCAAACAAACGAAAACATCCAACACAGCAGCCGCGCCTGACAAGGTATATGACATTCTGTCCCGGGAGCCCTTCACCTCTCTGCTGCGACGCTCTGCTGTTTGTTCCGCATGACTTCACTGGTCTTTCAAGTACGCACAAGTTCACCTGCCTTTTAGTAATCTTTCCATGTATATTGTTGCAGCCATTATGCATATTGCTCTCTTGATTCTTCATGTTTTAGATGCAGCCAATCATACAAATCTTCATGCTTTTCTGAATTTGTCATATCTATAATTTATTTATTTAATTTTTAATTTTAATTTTTCAATTGCATGTTAAAAACAATTGTTAACTTTCATTTTTTACAATTGTCAGTTCCAAATTCTCTCTCTCTCTCCCTCCTGTCCTCTTTCATTGAGAAGGTGAGCAATTTGATATATATTACACAAGCACGGTCATGCAAAACATATTTCCATATTAGTCATCTTGTAAAAGAAAACAAAAACAAAAAACCCCAAGGAAAATAAAGTTAAAAAAAAAGTATGCTTCAGTCCACATCCATCATGCCATCAGTTCTTTCTCTGGAGGTGGATAACATATTTCACCCTCAGTCCCTCAGAACTGTCTTGGATCTTTGTACTGCTGAACAGAGCTAAATCATTTACAATTAATCATCATGCAATATTGCTGTTACTATGTACAATGCTCTCCTAGTTCTGCAAATTTCATTTTGCATCAGTTCGTGTAAGTCTTCCCAGGTTTTTCTGAAAGTATCCTGCTCATCATTTCTTATAGCACAATAGTATACCATCACAATTATATATTACAACTTGTTCAACCACCTCCCAATTGATAGACATCCTTTAAATTTCCAATTTTTGGCTGCCACAAAAAGAGCTGCTATAAATATTTTTATACAAATAGGTCCTTACCCCCTTTTTTAAAAATTTCTTTCCTGGATTAAAGGACTATGCACAGTTTATAGCCCTTTAGGCATAGTTCCACATTGCTCTCCAGAATGGCTGAATCAATTCACAACTTCACCAACAGTGCATTAATGTCCCAGTTTTCCCACATCATTGCCAACATTTGTCATTTTCCTTTTCTGTCACATTAGCCAAACTAATAGGTGTGAGGTGGTACCTCAGAGTTGTTTTAATTTGCATTTCTCTAATCCATAGTGATTTAGAGCATTTTTTCATATAACTATACATAGCTTTGATTTCTTCATCTGAAAACTGCCTGTTCATATACTTCAACTATTCCTCAATTGGGGAATGATTTGTATTCTTATAAATTTGACTCCATTCTCTATATATTTGAGAAATGAGCCCTTTATCAGAGATAATTTTCAGCTTTCCTTCTAATCCTGGTTGTGTGGAATGGAGTGTGGTCTCTCATTAGCTAAAGTATATAGGACCCTTGGCCTTAGGGCCATAAGGTAAATAAATAAACCAGAGAAACAATTTCTTAGCAATGTTGTAAAAATGTGAATTAGGTCATCTGGGCAGTTGTTTTAAGGCTCAAAACTTAAGGTTGTTAATTGGTATTGCAGGTAAAAGAAGGGGAAAACTGATGAAAGTGTTATCCTGAACAGTTCCCCTTGCACGTATCAGAATGGAGAAAGCAAGGGCACGCCGTCAGCCCCTCCCTACCTCCGCTACTTCTTATGTTGCAAAACTGCCAGAGCCTCTAGAAACTATCTCCACTAGGCACGGTCATTCTGAGAGGGAAAACAAGGATAGTAAATGGAATTCCTTGCATTTGTGAAGCCCGGTAAAAATTTTCATTGCTTATTGCAGCTAAAACTGGCTCTAAGCTGTGACTAATGGGACTTGCTATTTGAGGAAAAGGTATTTGGGACCAGAACTAAATTTTGTTTGGAGTTTGAATCGGGTATAGTTGCCTGCATAAGTCAGTGCCTGCATTAAATGTCCCACAAGCCACTCAGAGGAGTGTGATCCTATGAAATGCTGGTGGA
>JAQQSU010019427.1:0-10264 GCA_028627135.1 Pseudochirops cupreus
ATTGTCTCTCCTGGATCTGTTTTCCAGGTCAGTGGTTTTTTTCAAGGAGATATTTCACATTGCCTTCTATTTTTTCATTTGTTTGGATCTGTTTAATAGTATCTTGATTTCTTATAAAGTCATTTGCTTCCATTTGCTCCACTCGAATTCTGAAGGAATTATTCTCTTCAGAAAGCTTTTGAGATTCTTTTTCCATCTGGCAAATTCGACTTTTTAAGGCATTCTTCTCCTCATTGGCTTTTTGGGCCTCTTTTGCCATTTGTGTTAATCTATTTTTTAAGGTGTTATTTTCTTCAGTCAGGTTTTTGACTCTCTTTTCATGATTTTCTTGCATCATTCTCATTTCTCTTCTCAATTTTTCCTCCACTTCTCTTATTTGGTTTTTAGAATCCTTCTTAAGCTACTCTATGGCTTGTACGCAGTCTTCATGTTTCTTGGAAGCTTTCAGTGTGGGAGTTCTGACTGTGTTGTCTTCCTCCCATTCCATGCTTTGATCCTTTTTGTCTCCAAAGAAGAAATCTAAAGTTTGGTTGCTGTTCTTACTTTGCTTCCTTTGCTGGCTCATATTGTTGCCAGTCAGTTACTTGACTTTTTAGCTGTGAAACTCTGCTTCCAGAAGAGAAAGCTCTGTCTCAAATCACTGGGGTTTTTGCAGCTGCTGGAGCTATTGGGAGGGCTGCCATTTTTTTGCAGCCCCCACAAGCTTTGGCTCACTGAAAACGCAGTGACCTCCACCCAAGACCACAATCTGGATCCAGGCTGCTTAACACAAGAGCACTTAGCCTCTGAACAAACGCTTGATCCCTCTGCAGTCTGCAGGCTGGGAGCTCTGAAGCAGCCATGTGGAGGCGGCTGCAGGGCCACTGCTTCTGCTGCTTCCTTGCCCTGGAGGCAGTTTGGTTGGAACGCTTTTCTCCCCCAAATTTAGCTGAGTTCCACTGACCTTTCACTTTGTCCTTGTTTCTTATGGCTTGATAATTCTAGAACTTGCCACAGCTGCCACTGATCCACTCTCCTGAAGGCTCCAGATGCGGCTTGTCCTGGTCGCCCCAGGGCCAAGCCACGGTTTCAAGCTGAGCTGGTTCTGGCTCCCAGCATGCTGTGCTGAGCCCTTCATGCTGAGCTGCTTTCAGTGGGAGATGTGTTTTTCTGTATTTTTGTGAGTTTTAGAGCCCTAAAATTTGTTTAGAGTCATATTTTATGGGTATTTGAGGTGGCTTTGTGGGAGCTGCAGAACCTTGCTGCTTCTGTGTTGTCATCTTGCCTCCACCCCCATCTCCAGCTCATTTTAAATATGAGGAACTGAGGCAAACAGGGTTAGGTGACTTACTCAGGGTCACACAGCTAGTAAGTGTCTGAGGCTGGGTTTGAACTCATGAAGCTGAGGCTTACTGACCTTTGGTCCAGCACTCTATCCACTGAACCACCTAACTGCTGCACTGTGGAATTATCTGTGCTATAAATTTGGAATTTTTTTTCTTTTGCCCACTGAGCAAATATGATTTGGACACATTCATAATCAAATACCTCAAACCACCAGGGTTAAAATTAAGGACTTCCTGTTATAAGAAGACAATGTGTTTCAGTGAAATGAACACTGGCTCAGTACTCCAAGGATCTGGGTTCGAATATGTCTTTGATACTTCGTACTCAAGTTACAGTCTCCCTAGGCCAGTTTCCTTATCATTAAACTGAATGTGTTAGATCAGATGGTCTTTGAGGTTTCTTCTAGTTCTGCTCACATGATTGTATCTTACCTTGGAAAATACAAATATTGCTGTGTGTTAGCTTTTTGATGATCAAATAATCCAAAGTAATACACAGTATAATAAGCTAGATGCTTTCTGTATGTTAATAGATCTGGCATTATGGTTACCATCACTTTTTGTCTTTTCTTGCAAACTAAATTTTTTTTTCTAAACACCAAATTAAATTTAAAATGTAATAGTTATATGGTGAAAGATAGGTAGCAAGGCTTAGTGGATGACAAGCCAGCCCTCATGTCAGAAGATCTGGGTTCCAGTTCTTCCTCTGACATATACTGGTTGTATAACCCTCAGAAAGTTATTGTGCCCTCTGTCTTCTAGTCACTCTTGAAGACAATAAGCTGGAGAAAAGATTATAATGTACAATGGTGGAGATGGTTTTCTCTCCCAGAGTTCCTTATGCTAATGAAATTACAAGTCTAGTCCTGATCAGAGGGTGAAATTGGTCTCATTAGAGCTTCACACCCTCCCTCAAAAATAAGAGCTGCACATATTGCTATAGAACCTGAAGATCTGCATGGCACTTTCCTTCCAACCACCTTGAGAGAAAAAGAGTTCAATTATTACAATCTCTATTTTATACATATGTCCATTGAAATTCAAAGAAGTAAAATTATTAGCCTGGGTTTAAACAGGTACTAAGTGACCAAGCCAGGAGGCAGTGTGGCTCAGTGGAAAGAACACTGACCCTGGAGTCAGAGGACCTTTGATATTTATCGCCTGAATGACGTCAGGCAAATCAGAACTTCTCTGGGCCTCAGTTTTCTCATTTGTAAAATGATGAGGTTGGATTCAATGATCCCTAAGGTCCCTTCCAGATCTAGATCTATAGATACTAGGAGTAGAATCCAGATTTCATGACTATTAAACCTAATATTCTTTCTACTACACTTTGTTTTCTGCCTTCCTTAGGGATAAAGATCATCCTACTGGTTCCACCAGAGATCAGGTGATAGCGTATAGATGGATTGGTGCAAATGCATCATCTTAACTTGGGAAAAACTAGATATCAATCAGTTGATAAAAATGTATTAAGCAGCTACTATATGCCAGGTACTGTAACAACTGTGGATACAAATATGAAAAAGAAAGATAGTCCCTGCCCTCAAAGAGCTTACAATCTAATAGGGAAAGACCACACAGAAAAAGAAGCTAAAAGTGGGGAAGGGGAAAGAAAGGAGGGAATATACCTGGTAGAGGGGAGGGGATGATGAAGGCCAAAATTGTGTGACCAGAAGGGAAATGAAAGCTTTGGGAGACGCTCTTCTCTTGGCCGCCATCCAGAGAAGTGAAAATTAATGTCCTTACTGGAGACAAGTGAGTATCATTCTCTTTGGAAGGTATAAAATGACATTTATTTATGAGATCAAATATATATCAAAAAAAGCATCTTCCAAAATGATCACTGACCTGTGGTTTGGTGGGTAACCCTTGAAAGAAGGATTCATCTTTGCTTGTCATCAAAGGTCCCCTTCCCAGGGAAATTGAAACAAAACATTTGGATTACAGAATCACAGACCGTCTTGTCCAACCCACTCCTTCCACACTGATATTGTTTATTTGCTCAGTTGTGTCTGACTTTGTGACCACATGAATGATAGCACACCTGGCCCCTCTATCATCCTCATCTGAAATCTGTCCAAGCTCATGGTCATTTCATCCTCTGCTGTGCCCTTCTCCTTTTGCCTTCAATCTTTCCTAACATCAGGGGTTTTTCCAATGAGTCATGTCTTTTTATTATGTGACCAAAATATTTAAACTTCACATTTGGTATTTGCCATTCCAGTGAGTAGTCTGAATTAATTTCTTTGAGTATTGACTGATTTGATCTTTTTACTGTCCAAGGGATTCTCAAAAGTCTTCTCTAGCAACACAATTCAAGTGTAGATTCTGCAGTGCTCAACCTTCCTTGTAGTCCAATTCTCACAGCCACATGTCACTACTGGAAAAACCACAGGTTTGACTACATGCACTTTTGTCAGCTAGGTGATATCTATTTTTTAGAATGCTGTCCAGATTTGCCATTGATTTCCTTCCAAGGAGCAAATATCTTTTAATTTCATGGCTGTGCTTGCCATCTACAGTGATCTTTGAGCCCAAGAATATGAAATCTGACACTGTATTCACTTCTCCCTCTCTTTGCCAGGAAGTGATGGGACCAGTGGCAATAGTCTTAGTATTTTAATGTTAAACTTTAAGCCAGCTTTTACACTCTCCTTTTTCACTGTCATCAAGAGGCTTCTTAATTCCTCTTCAGTTTCTTCCATCAGAGTGGTATCATCTGCATACCTGAGATTGTTAATATTTCTTCCAGCAACTTTAATTCCAGCTTTTGATTTGTTCCGATTGGCATTTCCCATGTTGTGGAAAATGGTAGAAGGGAAAGTCAGAGTAGAGGGAGACGTGATTTTGACTTTAAAGTTCTCTGTTTATGAGACCAGATATAGTTTTGTGCCTTCTGAGAAATTTGTGTCTCCTTCACACCATGTTTAATCTAAGAAAAATAGGCTTATCTCACCAACACCAACCTCAATATTTCATGGTCATGTGGCTACTATTACCGATAGGTGCTATGGTAGGTGGAGGAATTGCAGGTACCACCTGTTGGTAGGAATCTGAAAAGATTTAGCTCATTTAAAATAAAGATTAAAGGTCTACAGAAAAGGATCGTTATCACTGGATAACAGATTTGTGAAGCTAGAAGCAATCTCAGAGGTCACCTAATTGCCTCTGTACTGTGTTGGTATTTATTAATTAATTATTATTAATATTAATATTGTATACCTTCATTTTTCATTAAAAAAGATGTCTTTTGCCTTTTTATACCATAGATATTTTCCAATACAATCTTCCCTTTTCCTCTAGCTCCCATAAAACTCTCTCTTGTCACAAACAGTTAAGCAACCAAACACAGCAAACATGCCTGACTGTGTATGCAACATTTGGCACCTGTAACCGCACCCCACTCCTATCCCCACTGCTCCCCTAAAATTATATCTTCTATTTACTATTTTCATTCACAAACATACAACACTCAAGCAGACATACTTGATGGACTCAATCACTATAGCACTGGAATCTGTCAGTTTGTAGGCGGCACAGAACTTGGGAAAATGGAATGGGGTGAGCAGTGCCAGAAATTGGGTTATGTTTGCTAACTTATGTGACTTGGGGACTTTTCAAAATTTGCCCTTTCTGGTTCTCAGTTTTTCATTTTTCATTTCTCAAGTGAGGGAGGTTGGACTTTGATGAATGTTTTAAATCCCTAACTCTATGAGAGCCCAGTAAAATACCTAAATTTTCTATTAACACCATTCTGTTTTTCAGTGTTGATGCTGAGGTTCTCTATGGCTTGGGGAATGGAAACTCACGTCCCGGACTCAAGGAGAAAGAACATACAGAAAGAATAAGAAAAGGAGATTAAAAAATAAGTTTGTGGGTATTAAGAAGTAAGAGAGTATGGTTGTAAAAGTTTTGGAGTGCAAAATTAAAAAAAAAACCAATGAATCAGTGCAGTTCTAGAGCCTAGCACTTAGGAACTTCCAGACTAGACTAATAATTAAACCCCCTTCCAAGTCTGGCATTTTATGATTCTAAATGGTCTTGGTAAATTGGACCATAAATAATCTCAATGTGGCTTAGTGTGCTTAGGGTAGAAAGATATAGTATATGCCAAAAGTTTGAACATAGACACACACACATATGCATTATGAGTATGGGGAAAAAGAGATAAAAGAACTTAAATTCATGGTAGGAGGGAAAATGGCAATAGATTGACAATATCATGCTATGGTTGAAAAGGCAACTATCAGAGTAAAATCCATAAATATGTATATTTTCTAGTGGGATTGTGAGAGATTTCTATATCACCAAGCACTGGATAAATTGATGTTCTGAAATAAAAAAGTTTAGGAAACTTAAAGTTTTATTAATGCCTTTTATCTCACAACATCTAAGAAAGAAATTTAAGCAAAATCAGCAGATTCGGTGACTACATCTGAGGGTGTACAACACATTCCACTTTCGTAGCCCCTCTCCCTCAACTCTCCTTGGAGAAGAAGGTGTTAAACCTTTTGTTTTATAGAAGATAAAACTGAGGCCCAGATGTGTTAATTGGTCTCTTAAGGTAGCATGTCCAATTATTAGTAGTCAAGATTATAACCCAGGGTTTCTGACTGACAGTCCAGTGCTAAATACATTAAGCCATACTGACTCTCTAATTTGGAAAGGGTTTGGAAGATAAGTGATGTTAGAAAAAAAAGACAGAAGAGGAAAACCAAGGACTATTTAAGTCTTCCAGTATATGGATAATTATTATTTAGAGTATGATAACAACCTGTTCTCCAGCCCCACTGGACAAAACTAGAGAACTTCTATTAAGGTAGGTAGGTAATTTGCTCCCCTAAAGTCCTTCTCTGGTGCCTCATTGTGGCACTGAGGTGGCCCTGAGTTCTCAAAGATTTCACAGCAAAATCCAAATCTGATAGATCCCGTCACTCAGGAAGGGCTTTTTGTATATGGGTTCCAGGATTCATTGTGAGATACCTATTGTGAGTGACTAACCTCACTATGTTCCAAGAGACTCATTGGCAGAGAGCTGGCCACCAGGCAGGTGGTTTTATGACCACAGTTCATGATTATCTCTTAATGTATAGAGAGCTGGTGATTTGTAGCAGCTGAGAGAGAAACCATTCCACTCCTTCCCTCCCCCAAAGAAATGATAGATCTTTGGAGGCATTGAAGGACAGGATTCAATAGGCTAGATTTTGGAAAGAATTTCCTTATAGTTGTATTGTTAACCATAAGGGTCCAGCATCCAGGGCAGATGTGATATTTGGAGCCCTTTAAAAACAAGATAAATTATCATTCATGTGTGTGGTCGGTGTGAAGAATGAAGAAAAAAAGCCAACTGTCCACCTCCCCCTGAAAACTTGATTGGTGGACCTCTTATAATAAGTTTGTGGGAGGACACAGAAAAGAGTCAATCAGTGACTCAATCCATCAACATACATTTATGAAGCACCTGTTGCTGGGGATACAAAGACAAAATTGAAACAATCCCTGCCCTCAAGCAGCTTACAATCTAGTTGTACATGTATAGGAACGTAGGAAATACAAGATAATTTAGGGGAGGGGAAGGTACTCATGACTGGAGGGGAGGGGAGGGGAGGGAAGGAAAAGCTTCTCATTGAATGTGATGTATGAACTGGACCTTGAAGGAAACTAGAGATTCTAAAAGGTGGGATGAGGAGGAAGGGCATTTCAGGCATGGTGGACAGTCAAGACAAAGGGCATAGTAAGAGATAGCACATCATATGTGATTCACCAAGGTTGGGTGGATGTGGACAAGTAATAAGACCCACATTAATGAAATAGTTGATCCATGGAAACCTTTGAAGTATCATCCCTCTCCTTTTTCAAGTGGGAGTCTGCTTGAAGACAGAGTTGGGGGAGATGAGAAGGACTAGATTAGGTCATTTCTCACAGTCCTTTTGGGCTTCTGATTGTCTGAGATGGAAGATTCCATTGAAACCAAACTCAGCTTCAAGTCTGTGCTCAAACCATCCAAATTAATTCCCACATTTTGTCAACAATTTAAATAGTCAGTTTGTGTTTAGATGCTTAATGCTTCCTCTTTCCTATTTTTACTTATTCAGTGTATTAAAAAATGACTAACTGAATAGGAACATTTTGTTGTTCAGTTGTTTCAGTCATGTCTGACTTCTTGTGAGCCCATTTGAAGTTTTCTTGGCAGAGATGCTGGAGTGGTTTGCCATTTCCTTCTCCAGCTCATTTGGTGGATGAAGAAACTGAGGCAAACAGGGCAAATGACTTGCCCAGAGTCACACAATTAGTAAGTGTCTGAGGTCACATTTGAACTCAGGAAGATGAGTCTTCCTGATTCCAGGCCCAGCATTCTATCCACTGTACCACCTAGCTGCCTGAATGGGGACATAGGGGTTTTAAATACATTTGCATTTTTTCTCATTGTCCTATTTTAATAGAAAAATGCTGTCTAACCATACTCCAGTTACAAGTCCATTCCCTGAAAAGTCTAGGTTTTCTCTTCCCCATCTTTTCCCCTCTATTTGGTTATAATTCCATTTTAGTGGAAAATATCAAAATCAGCAGGGAAAGGGCAAGGTAATATAAAGGAATTCACCTATTCACATAAAATAGGTTATTAACTTAAAGTGGACAAGGTGAGACAACAAGAAAACGAGCTTTGGTTTGGTACTTGCCAAGGAAAATCATTGACTTCCCTTTTTGCTCCTTCAGCATTCTAATATTATACAAAACAGGGACAGCTAGGTAGCACAGTGAATAGAGCACTGGCTCTGGAGTCAGGAAGACCCAGATTCAAATCCGACCTCAGACACTTGACACACTTACTAGCTGTGTGACCTTGGGCAAGTCATTTAACCCCAATTGCCTTGCCTTCCCTCCTCAAAAAAAAAAAATTAGACAAAATGGCGATAAAGTATTGACAAATCCCTCAAAGGGTATATGTTTTTAATTCCACTTGTCAGAATAGAAAGAACTTTGATGTGACATTATTTTCCCTTGGGTGATCATGTCACTCCCCCACTCAAGAATTTTCTATAGCTCCCTATTGCCTCTCTGATTAAGTATACACTCCTCAGTCTGGCACTTAAAGCCTTCCACTGTGCAGGTGGGAACTGTTTTCCATCTTTGATTCTGTTTCTCCTGTATTTAGCATAGTACTATATACATTTTTTTGTTTTTTGCTTTTTGGAGGGTAATTAGGGTTAAGTGACTTGCCCAAAGTCACATGGCTAGTAAGTGTGTCAAGTGCCTGAGGCTGGATTTGAACTCAGGTCCTCCTGACTCCAGGGCCGGTGCTCTATTCACTGTACCACCTAGCCTCATAAATATTCATGTTAAATTGAATTGAACTGACCTCCACAGTCTTATCTTGTCACTCCCTTTCATGAACACTCCATTTCAGCCAAACTGCGTTAACAGTTATTGCTCAGGGAGCTTGGAAAGCACTCCCTTCTCAGTTCTGACTCTCCAAATGCTCATTTTGTTTTTAGGCTCTGCTCAACTGGCCTTCTTTCAATACTCTCTCCCTCCTCAACTTGATCTTTTATTTATCTATGTACACATTGTATCCTTCCGTAGAATGGAAAGTCCTTGAGGGTAGGGACCATTTTGTCTTTGTCTTTTTAGATATCTCTAATACCTGGCACAGTGCCTGCCCCCATGGTAAATGCTTAATAAAGTTTTGTTGATTGACCAAGTGGAAGTGAAGTGATGTTAGCACTCTCTTACAAATCATCTCCCACGCATGTTTGCAGTCAGAGCACATAGAGATCTCTAAGCAAATGATATTCACCTCCCTAATTCTTGCACCTTTTCTGAGAATTCTGGGGCCATTGCTACACCCACCAGAAAAACGCATGGGCTCCTTTGTTTCTCAAGGGAAGAAATATTTGATTGTTAGAACACAAGGCTGACTCTGACTGGGTCATTTTTCATTACCCCTGTCTGTTGTAGATTCTAAATGTTTTTTTCAACTGACATACCAGAGCGGTTCACAGATTTATCTTCCTGACTAAATGTAAAATAAAAGAAAAATTACATTAGGTGTTTTGGCTGGCTAGTGCCAAGCTTGTGGGTGGAGGCCTGCATAATTTCATCCCTGAAGGAACAAGATTAGCAGCAGAAGGGAAGCAGATGAATGCTTTGGAATGGGTAAGAAAAGAAAAGTTGGATGGAGTGTATACGGGCATCTCTGAGGTGGGGTGTGTGTGTGTGTGTGTGTGTGTGTGTGTGTGTGTGTGTGTGTGTGTGTGTGTGTGTGTGTGTGTGTGTGTGTGTGTGTGTGTGTGTGTGTGTGTGTGTGTTGAAGCAAAGAAGGGGAGCTTAGAAATAAAAGACTAAAATTCATTTATTTAGGGTTGTGCTTATTTTGAAAAAGCAGCTGTAAAAAAAATCCAATCAGATAAAATTATATCCTCATTAAATATTGGTTCAAAGAGAAAAGAAAAAAAAAAACACTTTTAAAAAACCACCTAACTTCTCATTTAAATAGAGAGATCCTTTCACTAGCTAGAAGTAAAGGATTTAAGGTGAGGAAGAAGCAGGAATGTTGAGGTGGGGGCCCTGCCCATCCAAAAACTGTTGGGGTTTCATGATGTGCTGTGGTGGAACTGTCTCAAAGAATTCAGAGTCAGACTGCCTCTAATCCAAGTAGGGGCATTTATTGAGATCGACACCTCTCATGAAACAGGCTAAGTTCTTTTTTTTTTCTTTTTTTTTTTTTAAATCAGAATGCCTTTATTGCAGATAGGAAAGGGACTAACAGTATTCAACAATGATACCTAAATCTACATTACTTAGCTGGAATTTAGTCACATTGCAACAAACAAGGGCCATCAACAGGCAAAGCATTGTGTTAATTAGTTTGTGAAATAACATACAGTTATAAAATGCTTTATTATTTACAAAGCACTTTCCTTACAACAACCCTT
>JAQQSU010019428.1:0-10263 GCA_028627135.1 Pseudochirops cupreus
TTAGCTTTTTGGGCCTCTTTTTCCATTTGAGTTATTCTATTTTTTTAAGGTGTTATTTCTTTCAGTCAGGTTGTTGAGTCTCTTTTCATGATTTTCTTGCATCATTCTCATTTCTTTGCCCAATTTTTTCTCCACTTCTCTTACTTGGTTTTCAAAATCCTTCTTAAGCTCCTCTATGGCTTGTAACCAGTTTACACTTTTCTTGGAAGCTTTTGGTGCAGGAGTTCTGTTGTCTTCCTCCCATTCCATGCTTTGATCCTTTTTGTCCCCAAAAAAGGAATCTAAAGTTGGACTACTGAGCTTGTTTTTCTTCCTTTGCCTGCTCATGTTGCCAATAAGTTACTTGACTTTTGGGCTCAGTAGAACTCTGCTTTCAGAGGGGAGAGCTCTGTCCCAAATCACTGGGGTTTTTGCAGCTGCCAGAGCTATTAGGAAGTTGCTGTCTCTGCAGATCCCTCCACCTTTGGCTCACTGGTCACACACCTCAGGACCATCACCAAGACTGCAATTCCAATCCAGGCAGGTCAAAGCAAGAGCACTTAGCCTCTGAATGATTGCTTGGCCACCCTGCAATCTGCAGGCCAGGAGCTCTGAAGCTGAAGGGTCACTGCTTCAGACTACTTCTAGCTCTGGAGGCAATCAGCTGGACCCTCTCCCCCAAATTTAGCTGAGTTCCACTGACCTTTTCCCTTTATCCTTGATTTTTATGAGTTGATAATTCTGGAAACCACCACAGCTGCCAGTGATCCACTCTCCTGAAAGCTCCAGCTGCAGCTTCTCCTAGATGGCCAGGGCTAAAACCGCATAAGACTGGGCTCTGCTCCCAGTGTGCTGCGATAAATTCTTTCCCTCCATCTGCTGGGTTGCCTTCAGCGAGAGCTTTGTTACTTTGTCATTTTGTGGGTTCTGGAGCTGTAAAATTTGTTTAGAGTCATATTTTATAGGTATTTGAGGTAGTTATGGGGGGAGCCATGAAGTTCTCCTGCTTTTACACTGCTATCTTGACTCCACCCCTCTGCACTATCTAAATTTTTTGAGAAATGTTGTAGCCTGGTTACATTTATGTTTTAGGAATTTTATTCATCAACTGTGTGGAGATTAAATTCAAGAAAGAAAAGACTTGAGGCAAGAAGGTCAATTACAAGGCTACTGAAATAGTCTAGGTAGGACAATATAAGTGACTAGACTAGGGTAGAGGTTCATGAACACAACAAAAAGGGACAAATACTGAAAATATTATGAAGGTAGAATCGACAAGAATTGACAACTTATTAATGTGGGGGTTGAGGTAGAAGGAAGAATAAAGGAAACCTGTGAGATTTATTTTTTTCATAGTCTCCTTTGTATCATAGTTATTTGTATACATCCTTCTCTATTTAGATTGTAAGCTCCTTGAAAACAAGGCCTAGGCTCATAGTTATTTGTATACATCCTCCTCTATTTAGATTGTAAGCTCCTTGAAAACAAGGTCTAGGCCAAATTTGTATTTCTATCCCCAGAACCTAGCATAGTGCTTAACACACAGTAGGTGATTGACAAATGTTTGTTGAAGTGCTTTGTCCAAATGTGTCTGGTTCCATATTAAGTTCCATTCTTACTGTTGGTGCACTGCACTTTTTTTTTCTTTTTGGAGGGCAGTTGGGGTTGTGACTTGTCACATGGCTAGTAAGTGTGTCAAATGTCTGAGGCTGGATTTGAACTCAGGTCCTCCTGACTCCAGAGCCGGTGCTCTATTCACTGTGCCACCTAGATGCCCCAAGTTGCACTGCACTTTTAAAAAATATATTTTTATTCATTTCTTTAAACATTTTCCAATTACATATAAAAAAATTTAACAATCTTTTAAAAAAATGTTGAGTGCCAATTTCTCTCCATCCCTCCCACTCCTCCTCCCTCTCTGAGAAGAATTTATTATTTATATTGGCTACACATGTGAAATGATGCAAAATATTTTTATATTAACCATGTTGCAAAAGAAAACAGACAAAAAATAATAAAAATAAAGTTGTTGTTTTTTAAAGGATCTTGATTCAGAGTTCATCAGTTGTCTCTCTGAAGGTGGAAAAAAATTTTTATCAGGGGTCCTTTGGAATTGTCTTAGATCATTTTCTTGATCAGAGTAACTAAGTCTTTCACAGTTGATCATCCTTACAAGACTGCTGTTACTGCATAGGGTGTTTTCCTGGTTCTGCCCAAAGCATGTTGCATAAGTTCATATAAGTCTTCCCAGAGTTTTCTGAAACTCTCCTGCTCATCATTTCTTATAGTACTGTCTCATTCTGTCTCAATCATACACTACAACTCATTCAGCTATTCCCCAGCTAAAGAGGATGCCCTTTTTCCCAATTCTTTGCCACCACAAAAAGAACTGCTATAAGTATTTTTTGGTACAAATAGACCCCTTTCTCTTTTTTAAAAATCTCTTTTATTTAGGCCTATTTTTTTCTTTTTCTTTGAGATCTACCATACCTTTTTTACTTCAGCTGAAGTAAAAATTCTGCTCCAGGCTATTATTTTAACTCCATGTGTGTCTCTCTGTATATTTCTTGTAAACAACATATTGCTGGATTCTGGTCTTTAACCCAGTCTGCAATCCATTGCTGTTATACAGGTGAGTCCATTCCATTCACATTCACAGTTATTATTACTAATTATACATTTTCCTCCATCCTATTTTCTTCTGTTTATCCTTCTCTCTCTTTTTATCCTGTCCCTTCTTTAAAATCTATTTTGTTTCTGATCTCTTCTTTTGTCTGCCTTCTCTTTTACCACCCTCCACCTTTATCTTATCTCCTTCTCCTACTTCCCTCTTAGGTAAGATAGGTTTCTATTATCAGTTGAGCATGTATAAATATTTTCCATTTTTGAATCAATTTTCCAATTTTGAATCAATTTCAATCAATCAATTTGAATAAATTTAATCAATTTCCCACTCCACTATAAAAAGCTTTTCCTTGTACAACTCTTTTATGTGAGATAAGTTTCTTTATTCTTCCTCTCCCTTCTACGAGTACATTCCTCTTTCTCACATATTCATTTTTTTATATCATTACAACATAACTTGCTACCTCTCTCACTTCCTGTCTATTGTAGACTTTTTCTAACTATTCTAATAATGATAAAGTTCTTAGAAGATGTAAGTAATCATCTTCCTAGCTAGAAAATGAAAAAGTTTAACCCTATGGAGTCCCTTGTGATTTCTCTTCCATGTTTACCTTTCTATGATTCTCTTGAGTTTTATATTTGAATGTCAAATTGCTATGCAACTGTGATCATTCCATCAGGAATGCTTTAAAGTTTTCTATTTCATTAAATATCCATTTTCTCCCTGAAGGATTATACTCAGCTTTGCTGTTTAATTTCTTCTTGGTTGTTATCCTAGCTCTCTTACCTTCTAGAATATCCTATTCCAAGCTCTTTACTTCTTTAATGTAATGGCTACTAAATATTATGTAATCCTAACTGTGGTTCAATGGCATTTTAATGGATTCTTTCTCCATGCTTGAAATATTTTCTTTTCGACTTGGGAGCTCTGGAATTTGAGTGTAATATTCCTGGGAGTTTTCATTTTGTGATCTCTTTCAGGAGGTGAATTCTTTCAATTTTTATTTTGCCCTCTGGTTCCAGAATATCAGGGCAATTTTCCTTTATAATTTATTTCTTAAAAGATGATGTCCAGGCTCTTTTTTAAAAATCATGGCTTTCAAGTAGTCCAATAATTTTTTAAAAATTATCTCTACTGGTGCTGAGGTGCTTTTCCAATGAAATATTTTACATTTTCTTCTATTTTCATTCTTTTGACTTTTTAAACATTTTTTCTTGCTGTCTCATGGTTTTATTAGCTTTCACTTACCCAATTCTAAATTTTAAAGGATAATTGTCTCCAGTGAGCATTTGGACCTCATTTTTTATTTAGCCAATTCTGCTTTTTAAAGGGTTACTTTCTCAGTGAATTTTTATATCTTTTTTCCATTTGACCAATTTTGTTTTTAAAGGTATTATTTTGTTCATTCTTGAGCTTCTTTTATCAAGCTGTTAATTGTTTCATACTTTTCTTCCTTTGCATTTATTTCTTTACCTAATTTTTCTTCTACCACTCTTATTTGATTTTGAAAATCATTTTTTAGCTCCTTCAGGAATTCTTGTTGAGCCTGTGTCCAATTCACATTTTTTTTCCCTTTGAGGCTTTGCTTATAGCTATTTTGACTTCATTGTCTTCTGAGTTTGTCCGTATCTCTCCCCTGTTACCATAATAGCTTTTACAGTCAGGTTCTTTTTTTGTTGGTTTATTTGCTCATTTTTCCCATGCTATTTCTTGATTTGGAACTTTATATTAATGTTGGGCTCTGTTTAGGGTAGGGAGGCACACTGTCTCAAGCATCAGGTTTTTTTGCACTGCTATTTTCTAGTTTTCAGAGCTAGGTCTGGGGGATCAGAATTTTTCAGTGATTACAAGATGGTATGATTGTCTATGGCTTGAGAGCTTCTGAAGCCACTACTGCTTCTGACAACACCACCTAGTCCCACCATTGGTGTTTCATCCATGTAGGCACCACATCAGCCTCATTCCCTGTATCACACATCTCTCTTTCCAATCTCCCATGTTGTTTTGGACCAGAAGAATATCTCATTCTGATCTTTTGTTGTTTCTGACACTCCAGAATTCAATTTGAGGCATTATTTTAAAGCTGTTTGGAAGGGAATGTTAGGAGAGCTCAGTTGAGTGATTTCTCTATTCTGCTACCTTGACTCTGCCCCCAAAAGTCACTTGTTGCTCAACTTCTTTGCCTAGTCTCTGATTCCTTCTCCTCCAGACTCCATCCCGGACTGCCCATTTAGTTACTCTGTGGCTGACTCCTGGATTCCTCTTACTCCTACTATCTGTCTTCCCTGGCTTGTGCTTACCTGCTTTGTTGATGACCTCTGGCAGGGCATGACAGTTTCTCCCAGTTATGGCTTACCACAGATACTCAGCTTCTGCCTGATACTTGAGCTGAGTACAAATAGCAACAGTATATTTATCTCCCATAATAAGATGGCAAAAATTGGTCCCTTATTTTAAAGGAGTTCTGCAGGATAGAGCAGGTTTTCTGATTTTTCTCTTTCCTGCTAGTCATATATTGCTATTGCCTCCCAAACACACACACACACAGACACACACACACACACACACATGCACACACACACACATGCGCACACACACACACACATACAGATGTAATTAGCAATCACTGTTAGGAAAATCCAAATGCAATGAATGATTTGCTGCATGGGTCCTGATAATTAACTAAATACAATCCCCTGAAATGAGAAAATTTCACTTGTTTTTATTGGTACATTAAAATGTGAATCTTAAGCAAAACAAGAATGTAAATCTTTCTTGAGGAGGCTGGTGTTGAATAAAGAAAATATGTCTAGCACAGTTCTCAAAAGGGAGAATACTTTATTGAAGACCATAAAACTACACATTTTTGGAGTACATGGAGTTGGCAGGAGGTGGAGGAAGGGGGAAGTAGTAGAGAGTTTATGGAGGAGGGAGAAGAAAGAGAAGATCATAAGGCCAGTTTTAGATGAATAATTTGGTGAATGAATAAACCAAGGATTCTCAAATAAAAGTGGACAGATTTCAGAATATCCATGAACTTGTATGGGAAAAAATATATCTTTATTTTCACTAGAGTCTTACTGAAATTTAGCATTTTCTTTAATTATGAAGTGTAGGTGACAGCCTTTCATACTATGTCTTTTTTTTTTTTTTGGAAATGACTTTAACTTGCCCATAATTTAAAAATGTAAAATATGTTTTATATATGCCTTGTTATTTAATGTATTTTAATATATCTATATTTAACAAATTATTTAATGAGTTAACAAAAACATATTACTATATCACAAATTAAAACATACTTTGATAACTATTTAATATCTTTGGTTTCCTTTGTAATCTTTTGAATTTAATTTTGTTTATATAGAAATATAATTCTGAGAATGACCCCATAGGTTTCACCAGACTTCCAAAGGGGTACATGACACAAAAAAGTAAGAGTCACTGAAATAGATCACTTTTCTGCATGCGTTTCTTGGGGACAATCACTAGGTTTTCCTACAGGAAAAAGTTTTTATCCAAAGTTTTGCTACACATAGAAAAAGCTGAGACATCTGGTACCTGGAATACTGCAGTCAAAGTATTTGAGTTCTAATTCCATGGTTAACAATGGGACAAGCTCATTTCATAATACCCCTCTTCACCATTTTGTATTCCAGCCAAACTAGCTTAGTTGTTTCCTGAACTTGACACTTCATCTACCACTTACATGTATTTACTCAAGTTGACCACTATGCTTATAATATGTGCCCTTCCTCATTGCTACATTTAAAAATTCTTTTCTTTCTTTAAAGATAGGGTCCTGAACCTCTTCCTTGCATCCTTCTTTGAACATATGAATTAGTGTTCTCTCAATCCTCTCTACTTGTATTGCACTTAATTATTTACATATTATGTTCTCCTGATAGAATGTGAATTTCTCTATTGAAAGTGTTGTTTTGTTTTAATTTATTGTATTCTTAGTGCTTTGCATAGTAGGACTTAATATGCATTTGTTGGACTCAATTGGATAGTCAATTCTCTTTGCCTTAGTTTCTTTTTCTATAGAATGGGGAAAATTATATCTGTCCCTGACTAATTTATGGGAATATTCCAGAAGAGAATTAATGCACCTAAAAATTCTTTTGAACTTTGGGGATAAATGTTTCTTTCAGTATCCAACTAGTTGTGTGAAATAATATATTTCACTGATGATTTTTGTTTTCAGTTGTTTTATTGGCTAAGTCTCAATTTCACAGCAGCGGTTTATGGAAGTTCATTGCTCTTATTCTTAGTCATTAGATGCCTGGTAAATCATCAGAAAAATGGGGGACATCCTAAACTACAGAGCCTGGTATGTTTCCTTTTAGATTTAATCAGGACTAACTTCAGCGATGTTGCGCTGGGTGGCTCTAGCCACCAGACCAACCCCTAAATTGGGGATTATATTCAGTGTCCACCACAAAACTGGACCTTGGACATATTATTAAGCATTGATTCAAGTTTTTAAAAAGCATTATTAAGCATCTATTCTATGGAGAGCTCCTGAAGAAGATATAAAGATGAATATGACATATTCTCTGAAAATTATGATTACAAAGGGACCAAAATGTCTATATCCTTTGACCTAGATATCCAATTTCTAGGCATATACTCCAAGAATGGTAAAAACAGAAAGGAAGGTCCCATGTATCCCAAAATATTAATAACAGCATTTTTATGGCAGGAAAGAACGGCTATATACGTCCATTGCTTGGAGGAATAGCTAAGCATATTACATTTAAACTTTACAATGCAAAACCCATGAATAGGAATTCAGAGAAGCATGGGAAGGCTGATGGACAGTGAAATAAGTAGAACTTGAAAAATAGTATAAATGACACTAACAATGTAAATGGAAACAACAACAATAAAAAATGAAACAGAATTTTGTATAATAAAAGTGAACAAGCTGGAGCTCTAAGGAGAATTGAGATGATGCGACTCATTCCCATCTCCTTGCAAGTGTGAAGGAGATTGGGCATGGAGAAAACAAAAGTGTAGAACATACCATGTGCTGCCAGATTTTATTCATTTATTACCTAATTTTGTTGGACTGCTTCCTTCTTCTTTTCCCATTTATCAAGTGGCTACTGTGGGCTAAGTACCATGCAAAGCATCGGTGACTCAAAGAAGTGCAAAAAAATATTTGCTGCTCTTGAGTAGTTCACAGTTAAAGGAGGACTAGGCTAAGAACTCTGTATAAACAAGCTAAATACAGGATAAATGGGAGGTAATCAATAGGGGAAAGCATTAACATTAAGGAGGTTTGGGAAAGGCTTCTTGGAGAAGAAGGTATTTTAGCAATAGCCAGGAGGAGGACATGAGGAGGGATACAAATTCTAGGCACTGGGGACAGTCAGGGAAAATACCCAGAGTCCGGAGATGGAGTGTCTTCTGTGAGGAACAACAAAGAAGTCAATGGTGTTAGGTTTATAAAATACGTAGAGAGGAATAAGTTGTAAGAAGATTGGAAAAGTGGGAGGTGGGAGATGATGAAGAGCTTTAATTGTCAAACAGAGGATTTTATATTTGATCTTGGAGGTAGTACGAGCTTATAGTGTAGTGGGGTGACATGGTCAGACCTATTCTTGAGGAAATCAGTTAAACAGCTAAGTGGAGGATGGACTGGAGATGGAAGGGACTTGTGGCAGGCAGATGCACCAGCAGGCTATTACAATAGACTGTATCAGGTCAACAGAGCCTGCATCAGGGTGATGTTAGTGTCGTAGGAGAGAAAGGAGTGTAGGGAGAGATGTTATACAGTCAGGTTCAGTGGGGCTTGGCAATGAATTGGATATCCTCTTTCTTTTTTGTTCTTTATTCATAAAAGGTTAAATCACTTGGAAAGGGAGGAGATTGAGAGATATGTTAAGAAATAAAGGTAATGTGAAAACAAAAGATATCAATAAAAATCTTAAGTCCTGGGGGAAAAGATTGTTTCTACACTAACAAAGTCTACAATCCAGTAGCAGGAAACAACATATAAACACGCAACTCAGAGAATGTATTATAAAAATGAATGACACATTCATTCATTATTGTGTGCTAAGTACTACGAAAATCACTAGAGGAGATATAATGTTTGGATAATATAAATGAGACAGCAACACAAAACACTATACAAAATTATATGATGACATGCATCAGAGAGTTACCAACGTAATATTAAATGAGGTGGAAGGAAATTACTAACCAGAGAAATCAAGGAAAGCTTTGAAGAACCACAGTCATTGTAGACAGAATGTTTAACTTAGAGTCAGGAAAACCTAGATTCTAATCCCATATCTGACACTTACTAGCTGGGCTATTGTAGACAAATCAGCTTCAATTTTCTCATCTGTAACATGGGGATAATAATAGCTATTTTACATGTTAGGGCTGTTGTGAGGATCAGATGAAATAATATGTATAAATCACTTTGCAAACCTTAAAGTGCTCTATAGGGTATCCCCCTTAAAGTCTCTATAGGTATGTATTAGTTCAGGGGATAGAGCCAAGATGGTAGAGTAGAAGC
This sequence comes from Pseudochirops cupreus, assembly GCA_028627135.1. NCBI lineage: Eukaryota > Metazoa > Chordata > Mammalia > Diprotodontia > Pseudocheiridae > Pseudochirops > Pseudochirops cupreus. The sequence goes on from JAQQSU010019428.1 coordinate 9,141, forward strand.
AGGAAATTCCTGTGAGCTCCCCCCACAACTACCTCCAATACCTGCAAAATATGACTCTAAACAAATTCTAGAGCTAAGGAACCTACAAACTGACAGAGAGAAACAAATCTCCCACTGTAGACAGTCTGGCAGGCTGACAGGAAAGGTCTATCACAGTGTTCTGGGAGCTGAGGGCAGTCTGGGCAAGCTGTGGGGTTCTGGCCCCAAGGTGGCCCCAACCAGCAGCAGCCAGAGCAGACCTTAGGAGAGTGAATCACCAGCAGCTGTGACAGTTTCCAGACTTCTCAACCCATAAATGACAATGAAAAATAAAAGGTTAATGGAGAACTCTGTTGGAACCAGGTAACCTAAGAGTGCGGTGCGGTCTCTGCGCCCATGGTGAGAGGTAGTGGAGGTGCAGTGGCTGCAGCTGCTGCTGCATGGCTGCTTCTGGAGCTCCTGGCCTGCAGTTAGTAGTGGGACCAAGTGACCACTCAGAGGGTAATTGCTCTTGCTTTATCCTCCTTGGATCTGGGTTGCTGTCTTGGGTGGTGGTCCTGGGGTGAGAAATGCCAGTGTGCCAGTGTGGTGTCTGTAGAGAGGGTACCCTCCTCATAGCTCTAACAACATTTGCAAAAACTGCAGCAATTTGGGACACAGCTCTTGCCACTCTGGAAGCAGAGTTCTACTATGGCAAAGAGCTCAAAAGTCAAACAGTTGGCTGGCAATATGAGCAAGCAGAAGAAGCACTATCACCCCACAGAATCATTTTTTGGGGACAAAAAGGATCAAAGCATGGAATGGGAGGAAGACAATGAAGTCAGCACTCCTGTTTCAAAAGCTTCCAAGAAAAAGGTGAGCTGGTTACATGACATAGAGGAGCTCAAGAAGGATTTTGAAAATCAAGTAAGAGAAGCAGAGGAAAAATTAGGAAGAGAAATGAGAATGATGCAAGAAAATCATGAAAAGTGAGTCAACAGCCTGCTAAAGGAGATACAAAAAATACTGAAGAAAATAACACCTTAAAAAATAGACTAACTCAAATGACAAAAGAGGCACAAAAAGCCAATGAGGAGAAGAATGCCTTAAAAAGCCGAATTGCCCAGATGGAAAAGGAATTTCAAAAACTCACTGAAGAGAATAA
>JAQQSU010019429.1:0-10263 GCA_028627135.1 Pseudochirops cupreus
TTTTTTTTTCCATTTTGGCAATTGTAATTTTAAAATAATTGGTTGATTTACCTTCTACCTCTTTAATTTGGCTTTTAAAATCCTTCTTTGGCTCTTCCAAGAATGTTTTTTTTAGGATTAATACCAGTTCATATCCCCTTTTAAGGTTTCAGATATGGGTATAGTCAATGCTGTACTCTTCTGAATTTGGTTCTTCTTGCTCACCATAACAGGATTCTAAAGTTTTTGTTTTTCTTATTTGTTTTTTGCCTATTGTGATTGCCTATTTCCTGGCTTTTAAAGTGGATCTCCACTTCTGGGGTACAGAGGGATCTGACCCACACTTCTTATGCTGGGAATTAGGTGCCTGATTATTAGTTTTGTGGGCTGTGTCTTCTGAGGGTCTAGACCCAGGCCAAGGGCAGTACTTCCAGTGTTTCCCTAGGATTTCCAATTAGTGGAGCTGAAGAGAAGAGGAAAAATATTCCCAGAACTGGGAATTTTGGGGAATGTTGGGAAATATTGTCATGATGTTGGAAAAAAGTCAAAGGGAGTATTAGATTAAGTTGGAAGGGTATATTTGATAGAAATCATATAGGGCTTTAATTGCTAGGCAATGGAAACAATACAGCTTGTTCAAAGCATATGGACAGACACTAGAGCTGTTGAAACCAATAGTGGTCCTTCATATGTTTTTGAAAGGTAGAAAGCAGAGCTCATATGAGGAGGGTATGTTGCCCAATCCACTGGCAATTGGGGAGGTGTCAATATCCTTCGGGTAAATGGTAGATTTCAAGGTAAAATTCTGTAAGATGAACGTAAAAAAGAGAAATAGTTCCATCCAAGCCAGGCCCTCACCAACACATATCCGTTTTCCTGAAAGCAACAAACACAAGGATTTGATATTGTAGACTTTTAAATCATCTAGACCACTTCTTTGTACTTACATGGAACCTGCTAACACTCGGTGGTATTGAGTAAAAGACTGCATGCATTCTTTTTCTCTCTAGTCCTTGACTCCTTTGAAGACCCAATTCCTCCTAAACACAGGAAAGACCCCTCAAGTATCCTGTGTCTAAATTAATCCCCCTGAAACAGAGCTAATCCTGTGATTTTGAATCAGAGGAAAGGAGTCATTGCCCCATGAAGAAACAATCATTTATAGTCTCAAGAACTAAGTTTGTGGCTACCCAGAGTGATTGTGATGGGGAAAGCTGGGAGAAGAATGAAAACACTCCCCTTTGGGGACCTCTTGTCACCATTCTGCACAGAAAACACCTCAGGAGTCTACCTAGCAACTTCATAGTCATCCAGGCACTTGTCTTAAGGTCTCACTCCTAGCTCTTAGCTAAGTATTAGAACCACTTGAGCAGAGCATGGCATTGGAGACTACAATGTTAGGGACAGTTAACTGCCTGCCAACATTCATATCTGCCAGCCCCATATTTGGCTATCACCACCATCGCCTGATAACCAATAGGTTCCCCCAGGAATTGAATGTGAAAGGACAAGATAAACCATTGTCTATAATTCTGAACCAATAGATCCCTATTAAAATCTACGTAAGTAGGAAAGGGGGTACATACTGATGTGGCCTGCTCAGAGTCACATTTCTACAAAATCAAAATTCTAGGATTAGACCTTTGGTGACCTTAGCCATAATGGTATCTGATTAATAGGCCTTTAAGATAACCCAATCTCCTTCCTTGGCTTCATAAGATACAAGATGGTACCATGGTAACATAAAAGCCTAGAAAACTTTATCTGAGAAATAGCTCCTGGTTGAGGGTGACAGGGAGAATAATTTTTAATACAGGGATAAGGTGGAAGGAACTTTAGTGGTGGATCTGGATGCAGAACAGAGTGGCCACTATCTCAGTTCTGCCTCTTTTTTCCAATAAGCTCAGACAACTACCCTGAAAGCCAACTAATTTAGTTGATGAACCATAGCCCAAGGATAATTAGAAGAATGATGTATTTTGTCTCCATCCTACCCCCTGGTTTTAGAACTTGGAAGGACCATTATAGTCACCTAATACAACTCAATCTTTTGGCATATAAGGTAACTGAAACCAAGAGAAATGAAATAATTTGACCACGGTTGTAGAGGTAATAAGTAGTAAAGCTGGATTAAAACTCAAGTCCTCTGAATTATCAGTTCATTTTTGATGCACACCTTTAGATGACAGTTTACCTGCTGAACAAGGCATGAAATAGTTACTTTTCTTAAACTTGCCACTTTCATGCAGGAAGTGACCTGGGTCAAACTTGTCTGGATTGGGGAACTCTTCATCATCATACAGAACAGAACACAATAATGGTAATATAGTGGTACCCTGAAATGAGCACATAAACACAACTAATTAGGGGAAAAGCATAGAATATTAGAATTGAAAGAGAACTTAGAACTATTGTCTATTTGAAACCCCTCATTTTTTAGTGTAGAAAAAGGCAATACTTTTTAAACACCTGTGCTGAGAGTAAATTAGAAAATTGGCAGTACTATTCTGAGAAATGAAACTGGATTTTGACACCTTGTGGTGAAGAACCAGTACTGATGAGTAAAAGACAAAAAGAGGCAGATCTCAGGTTACTAAAAGTTAATAAGATAACTTTTGACCATTAAATCTATCAAAAAAGGAAAGAGTTGCCTGGGTAAGTAAATAAGCACACCAGTTGTGGATAAGTTCAAGCAGATGCCGGATGATTTAAAAAGGCAAAATGAATACTGATCTATGCCAGGATGTTGAAAACTAAGATAATTTCACACAGAAGAAACAGGAAAGAGCTCATGAACGCATTGGTAGCTCTTCTTGAAGATGACAAAACCAGATGCTCTGAGGAAGAAGCTCTTATTTGTTCTCAAAAGAAGGGGAAAGTAGCTTCACAGTTCTTCTCTGGTAAGATATCCAGGACAAACAGAAGAACAATGGTTGGTGACTCCTTGTGGAAAGATACTGAAACAGTTTTTTTAATTCACTGACAATGACAAAAATATGTAGGTCCACCATATTCTCAGAGCACACATCAAAGACACAATGGAGAACTTCCCAAGATTTGTCAAAGGGTATGACTACTACCCACCTCTAGTGATTCACAAGACCAAAAAAAAAATACTTCCATAAGGAAGCTGGGAAACATTTCCAAAGGTTGTGACATTTAGTAGCAAAAGAAATCCCTAAACAAACCCTGAAGACCTTATGAGTACAGGCAGTGAATTCATCATGATTGTAAGTGGAAGTCAAATATTCAGAAAGGAAAGATAGATTTCAGAAATGAACATATTGTAAGAAGGTGCTGGAGAATGAGATTTGAATTTCTGCACTACATCTTAATTAAAATGTAGGAATGATAGACTGCTGGCAAGGAATCAAATGATTCACCTAACAAAGGCTGGAAAGATTATTCTTTTGATTTCTCAGAAATAAAGTCAAAAGGGTTTTTAAATGCTTAAAGTGTGACTAATAAAAGAGGATGAATTGGAAATTTTGAGACAAGGAAACAAATTTGACCTCAAAGTTGTTCCTAGGACTTGGTAGGATGAGATTCTTAACAAGAATGAAGCTCTGGAAAGAGTGTATATTTTATTTTTAAAAACAGGATGGGAAAAATGGGTGTGGTGGCATAAATTAAGAAGATATAGGAAGCAGAGGAAAGAAGACTGATGAGAAGCATCTAGGTAAAGAAACTGAGGGTGCCATTGTCAGGAAAGTATTCTGTGGAGCACTTGGACAGAAAGAAGAAATAGACAAGGAATGCAAAAGACAGATTATAAGCTTTGGGGGTTAGACATGATATGAAATTGATGGAACGCTTCATTTATTCATTCTGTTCTTTAAGTTGCCTTTGCCTTGTCAAAATAGAACAACTCATAATTTCCTTACTTTTCTTAATGATAATTTTATCCTACAAATGTAGCAGAACCAAAAAAGGGAAATTCTTTTATTGATCCAATTCTCACCATCTGAGAGGAACTTGGATAACAAAGATGTGAATACAGATCTTCAGAACCCCTATGCCACAACATTCTTCCTCTGAAGGAATCATGCTGTGTTGAAGGGGATACTATCACACTTGGCACACTTTCTGTGGACAACTATGAGTGGAAATTATGGAAACTTTTGGGAAAGTGATCAGCCCATCTTAGAGTTTCTAACAGAGGCGACTAAGTGTCCCAAAGGATAGAGTACAGGAATTGAAGTCAGAAAAACCTGATCTGACCTCTAACCTCAAGGTTGCCAAGCCAACTGACCTCAAGGTCACCAAGTCTGCCACCAAAGTCAGTGAGTCTAATCAGAAGTCTACCAAATCTGGCCCCAAGGCCACCAAGTCTGACACCAAGATCTTCAAATCTGGTTCCAAGGCATTTCAATCCCAAAGCAGCCAAGTCTGATTCTAAGGCCGCAAAGCCTAGTGATTCCATGGCTGCTAAGATCATTGACTCCAAGGCTGCAAAGTCAAAACCCAAAGATGCTAAGGCTAAAGAAGCTAATTCTAAGCTTTCAAAATAGATGCTTCAGGACAGAAGTACTTTTTTAAACCCTAAAACACCATTTTTGGCCAACCAGAGTAGGATTACTCATTGTTTTGTACAAATAAAGGAAATAGTGAATCACAAAAAAGGTGGAAATATAACAGGTTAGACTATCACACAATTAGGTGGATTTAAGACTGATGGATTGACAATAAATAAAGGGTAATTATTGAAAATTTAGTAGCAGCATAGAAGAAGGTACCACTGCACTCTCATCTTATCAGCTCACAAATAAATAACTGTATTCATTTTAGGAATCATATTTTAGGAGGACACTGAAGAGCTGCAGACTACTCAAGGGAGGGAAACCAGGATGGTAAGAATAGTAAGTCCATGCCATGTGAGGATGGGTTGAAGGAAATAGTGATTTTTAGACAAGAGAACAGAAGACATAATTGAACAGGAGATGCAATAGTTGCTTTCAAATGTTTTGTGGACTGTTACTAGAAAGAGAGAGTAACTTTATTCTCCTTTGTTCAAGGGGATAAAACCAAAAGTAAAATATTAAAATTGCAAACTTAGGCTTAATGAAAGAAAAAGATTCCCTCAAATTAGGCCTGTCCAAGATTAGAATGGAATGCCACAGCAAAAATTCATACTCCTCATTGAAAGTCTTAAAGCCAAGATTGGATAACCACAAAGTGAAGAAACAGTAGGTGGAATTTATTTACAGACTGGGGATGGACAATATGACTACTGAAATCCCTTCAAATTCTGAAATTCTGTGACCATTTCTCAGGGATGTATTTGGCCTGATGTTTCTTCTAACTCAAAGATTCTATAACTTAATGGGAGAGAGTATAAAATCCTATCTTAAGAGTGAGAAATACTTCTGACTTTGGGGATGAGATATTGTCTAAATTGAACATCTTCTGTCACTGCATGGGGCAGGTTGGTGGGAACGAGGTCAATATATCATTGTATCTCATGTATCACAGCACTGGTGTAAGGCATCTTGTTTCTGTCCTCCATGCAGGGACTTTGATTTCGGCCAATCACATGATCAATTTCTTCATGAATTTTTCCTGTCACAGTATGAATGAAAATTGATCATGAAACCAGGGACAAAAACTGCCTTCTCTCATGTTTTCTCTGATTTTTCACCAAGAGGTACATTGGTATATCAGGCACTTGGCCCTCACATTCTCAGAGAGAGACAGAGAGAGAGGGAGAGAGAGAGAGAGAGAGAGAGAGAGAGAGAGAGAGAGAGAGAGAGGCAGGCAGACAGACAGACAGACAGACAGGCAGGCAGATAGATAGATAGATAGATAGATAGATAGATAAACAGATGAAAATTTTATTTTAGTCTCAAGCTAGCTAAGAATCTCTTGAGATACCTATGTCCCATGCCCTTAGAACAGGCTCAATTTGTGCTTAAAAAGTATAAGCCAAACAGAAAATTATTCTGTAGAGCTTCAAAAAATAATATCAAAATTAGTCTGGAAGAACAAAAAGGTCCAGAGTATCAAGGGGATTAAAGAAAAGAAATGCAAATGAAGGTGGTCTAGCCATACCAGATCTCAAATTGTATTAAAAAGTAGCGATCATCAAAACCACTTGGTACTGGCTAAGAAATAGAGGGGTAGATCAGCAGAATAGGTTAAGTACACAATATACAGTAGTCAATGCGTATAGAAATGTACTGTCTGACAAACCCAAAGACTCCAGTTTCTGGTATAAGCACTCACTATTTTAGAAAAACTGCTGGGAAAATTGTAAAATAATATGGCAGAAACTGGGCATAGACCAGCATCTGACACCATATACCAAAATAAGTTCATATGGGTACATGATTTAAATATAAAAGCTGATACTATAACCAAATCAGGGAGCAAGGAATAGTTTATCTGTAAAAGTTATGGAAAACAGAGAAATTTATGATCAAACAAAGGATAGAGAACATTATGAAATGCAAATTGGGTAATTTTGATTACATTAAATTGAAAAGGTTTTGTACAAACAAAGTCAGTGCAATCAAGATTAGGAGACAAGCAGAAAACTGGGAAAGAATTGTTACAACTAGTGTCCCTGATAAAAGTGTTATTTCTAAAATATATAGAAAACTGAGTCAAATTTGCAAAAATAGAAGTCATTCCCCAAGTGATAAATGGTGAAAATATATGAAGAGGCAGTTTTCAGGGCAAAAAATGAAAGCTATCTACAGTCATATGAAAAAAATGCTTTAAATCATTATTGATTGGAGAGATGCAAGACAAAAAAACTCTGAGGTACCATATCACACCTATCAGATTGGCTAACATGATAAGACAGGAAAATGATGAATGTTGGAGAAGATGTGTGAAAATTGGAAAACTAATTCATTGTTGGTGGAGATGTGAGCTGATACATCCATTGTGGAGAGCAATTTGGAACTATGCCCAAAAATCTATAAAAATGTGAATACCCTTTAACCCAGGGATATCACTTCTAGGATTGCATCCCAAAGAGATCATAAGAATAGGAAAAGGACCCACATGTACAAAAATATTTATAGTAGCTCTCTTTGTAGTGGCCAAGAACTGGAAACTGAGGGAATGTACATCAATTGGGGAATTACCAAACAAGTTGTGATATATGAATGCAATGGAATACTATTGTACTATAAGAAATGATGAGGAGGCAGACTTTAGAAAACAGTGGAAAGATTTCTATGAATTGATGGTGAGCTAAGTGAGCAGAACTAGGAGAATATTGTACATACTAACAGTCACAGTATGCCAAGACTGATTTTGATGGACCTTAGCCCTTCTAAAATAATTCCAAAAGACTCATGATAGAAAAAGCCATTCACATCCAAAGAAAGAATTGTGAAGTCTCAATGCAGAGCAAAGCAGACTATTTTCTCTTGTTTTTGTTTTGCTTTGTTTTTTCTTTCTCGTGGTTTGTCCCATTTGTTATAATTCTTCTATACAACATGAGTAATATGAAAATATGTTTAATAGGAATGTGTGTGTAAAGCCTGAAACAGATTGCAGGTTGTCTTGTGAAAGGAGGGAGCAGGGAGAGGGAAAAAATTTACAACTTATGAAAGTAAATGTTGAAAATTAAAAATAAACAAATTAACTAAAAAATACAAGCCAAGCCACACCTGGCTGAGGAAATGAGGAGGGGTCTCAGTCTGGACCTTTTCCAGAACTCAATGTGACCAACCAGAGATCCAAGGTACTTCCCTGTACAAGTTTATGAGTGACAGGAATCCAGATGCACCAGGCTCTCCTATGATTAATAAACCATCAGAAGTAGTGCCCCTCAATCATTCAGTTTTCCCCAGTTCTATCACTGGGCTATAACCTCTGTCCCTATCAATATCTCTACGCCTGTCTCTAATAACAACTCACAATTACATATCACTTCACTAAGCAGGGTGGAGCGAGTAGTGGAGGAGGAGGAATGAGTAAACTTGAATGGGTAATGATTTAAATATATGAAAATGACAACAGAAAAGTTCCCAAGGAAACCTTCAAGGAGACCATGAACCTCTCTCATGCTGATTAAATTACAGATGTATATTATTAGCCTGTTATCCTACCTATTATGTCAGGGTGTTTCAGGAGAAGCAAGAATCCATATTTCAGGGTGGTGCTTGTTGAATCTGTTCCTGCAATAAATAGATCAGCTACAGTACAGACCAAGTTTTCTATGGTAAATTCAGACTGTGGTCCTTGCTTTTCCTAGGAAGAATTTGAGATGATTAATTGGAAAGGGAGGAAGGCAGAAGGGTACAATGGAAAGCATGATGGATTTGGAGGTAGATGACCTTAGTTTGAATCCCAGTTCTGATTTATTTTCAATGTTTGTGAGGGGGAGAAAGGCAAACATGGTTAAGTGACTTGCCCAGGGTCACACAGCTAGTAAGTGTCTGAGGCCAGATTTGAACTCAGGTCCTCCTGACTTCATGTCAGTGCTCTATACTCTGCGCCACCTAGTTGCTCCCATCCCTCCCTCCAGGTCTAATCTTGACCTTGGGTGGTAACACATTTCACCTTTCAATTTCACTTTCCTCATCTAAAAAGTGAGGAGCTTGGATTAAAAGACCTCTAAGAACCTTTTTGGTTCTAAATCTATGATCCTATCAATAAAATAAATGCGAGCAGCATAATTCAAAGTGGAGCAAGAACCTGCCAATTGTCAAGGCAATTTGGTCATTGTAGATAGGACATGGGTATGGAAGAGACAGAGGGACACAGAGAGAGAGAGAGATAGACAGACAGAGACACAGAGAGAGACAGACAGACAGACAGAGGGAGAGGGAGAGGAACATAGAGGGAGACAGAGGGACAGAAAGACAGACACAGAGAAAGACCAAAAGAGACAGAGGGAGAGAGGGAGAGGGAGAGGGAGAGAGAGGGAGAGAAAGAGAGACAGAGACAGTGACAGAGAAATAGAGACAGAGAAAGACAGAGAGAGAGAGAGAGAGGGAAATGAAGAGGGAGAGACGAGAGAGAGTGAGGAGAAAGAGAAAGCAAAAGAGGGAGAGAGACAGAGACAGAGACAGAGAGAATAGACCTACGATTGATTTCATTAGCACAAAGAAATTCCAGGTAAGAAATTCTCTCTGCCAATTCAAGTCTGCACTTTCTCTGAAAAACTTAGTGTCAAGAAAGCTGCCTAGCCCTAGGGCACTATCAGGTTAAGTGATTTGCCCAGGATCACATAGACATTTTGTGTCAGAGAAAGGATTTAAACTCAGTTTTGGCTGACTCTGAGGCCAGCCCTTTCTCTACTACATCAGGGGTGTCAAACTCTCAGCCCTCAGGCCACAAGCAACCAGCAAATCTGTGTGAGGCCCAAACCAGATTAAAATGCAATTGGGAAGTGTTTAGCAAAGTAAATAAAGATAAGATACAACATAGACAATGTTTATTTGAGTGTTTTTTAAGTCAATATAAGAACACTGGAAAACATGTCTATTCATGGTTGACAAAACTGTACTGTATCATGCTATCTTTCAAGATATCTAGACCTACATAGAATACATCAACAATATCTGTGGGTATGGTGTGCACCAGCAGCTAGGTGTCACAGTGGATACAGGCCAAGAGTCAGGAAGGCTCCTCTTCCTACATTCAAATCTGGCCTCAGACACTGCCTGTGTGATCCTGAACCAGTCACTTAAGCCTGGTTGCCTCGGTTTCTTCAACTGTAAAATGAGCTGAAGGAGGAAATGGAAAAAAACTCCAGTATCTTTGTCAAGTAAACCCAAAGTGGGGTCATGAAGACTCAGACACAACTGAAATAAGCAAACAGCAAACATGCAGGCACTGTAGAAATGTAAACTATAGTCACTATACAATGTAAGCTATTGCATTTTCCTCCTGATTTACTAAGCTAATACATAAGTTTACTTTATATGAGGTTGGTGAGATAAACAGGATTAATTAGTTTAGCAAATGAAAAAAAAAACAATTATCAACATACATGTATGTTAACAAATTATAAAATAGGGGTCCATGTATATTTTCACATTTTATCCTCATCAAAATCCTGTGATAGAGGTAGCACATAATTATTATTGTCATTTTACTGAGGAGGAAATTGAGACACTAAATGCTTTGCCCTTAACCATGAGGTGTTGCTACTGAGGAAAAGTCACCACTGAGGTCGGAAATTGAATATATAACACATACTCTATGGACTAAAGATAAGAAATGTAAGAATATAGGACCAGGCAGGTGCTAGAGGCTAACTTAAGTCAAGTTCAAGTCAACAGAGGCTGACTCCCACTGTGGGTGATGAGGAGGGAAAGCATA
>JAQQSU010001943.1:0-14831 GCA_028627135.1 Pseudochirops cupreus
GTATGCACATATATAGACACACATGTGTAGACACAAACACATATACTTGACCAGTCAATATTTCTCTTATTCCAAAAATATCATGAGATACTGCTTTAAAAAAAGTTTAGCTGAAGAGCAATTATATTAGATTTGCAGTATATTTCTTATGATCCTATAATTCTACTTTCAACCCTACTCTTATGTTTAAAGAATAGATTAGGTTCAGTGGATATGCCTTGATATCAGTGATCCTTTTATGGCCCTTAGTAATTACAACTTCCATTTCTAATTGCCTAAAGTTAATCAAATAAGCCATTCTAATTTTTTTTCCTCCATGGGTTAATATCAAGTGCAATCTTTTATATTTTATACATTTTAGTTATTTTGCATTTTTATTTATTTGTATTATATTTTTTCATATTATTTATAATTTCATTATATTTTAGTATTAAAAATTGAAAAGCATAATCATTTGTATTTCACACAAGGAAATACCTTTTTTTTTTTCCTTTTGGAAAAGTGAGACTTCTACATTTGTTTTGAATCCTCTGGTGTCTCTTTTTTTATAGTTCTTCTAAGATTACTTACAATGATTCATCAACAAGTTGGGGGATACTTTTTTTTCCATACACAAAGATGCATATTGTTTGGGCCATGCAACTTACACTAATTTAAAATATCTAGGTAATTCCACTACTTTACCTGTTTTTGGCTTCAGTTTTTTTCAGTTATATTTGTGCTACCTTTTTCTTATATGAAGTTTTTTTTTTATTTGACAGAAAACCTAGAGAAAAACAGGGGTTAAATAGTTCTAACTACTTTTGTTATACTATCATTTCAGTTGTTGACTCTAAGCAACAGACCTAGTTTTTCTGTTTTATCCATGCTCAAATACAATTCCCTTCCACATTGTAACTTTCCCCACTGTGGTTTCGATATATCACAGGTCAACATAAGAAATTAAATGAGAATTTTTTAGAAGTTTTGTAGGAACCACAAAAAAATATGTAAAAGGCCAATAGATGACCCAGAAAAAAGTTTAAGAACTCAGAAATGCATAAAATACACATATAGTATGGTATAATAACATATTTTATCTTCTAATACCATAATAATGCAGATTTCTTCTGCAATATATACAAATTTTCTACATCATGGGGGCACTATATATGTAACGATGTATGCCTCTCTTTTTCTTTCTTTTGGGCAGGTTCATGATTTTATCATCAATGTGTTGGTTTTTTCATTGCTTTTCATTTTGTTTTGGCGGGGTTTGGAGGCAGTTGAGGTTAAGTGATTTGCCCAGGGTCTCATGGCTAGTTAAGTGTCTGAAGCCAGATTTAAACCCAGGTCCTCCTGACTCTAGGACCCAATGCAATGTGTCATTTGTAAGTATATCCCACAACTCTTGAAACTTCTTTCTATTAGGAGTTGCTTTTCATGGAAAATAGAGGGATTGAAAGGCAATATACAAAGAGCTGAAACTTTGTTCACAACTTTACCTTACCTATCTAATATTGTTATTATCTCATCAGAAAACATCATCCATGCAATATAACTTTTAATTATCTTTGATTTATTCTCATCATCACTTGTTTCTTCTTTCATCCTTGCCTAAAAGTAATCTACCATATTTCCACTTTAATATATATGAATTCTCATTTTAGTGACGTATAGTGCCTAGGTAAACAATCTTTTCTTTTGAGCCCTATTTACTGTTCTGTTTTAATATCCAGCAATAAGTTCCATCCCTTTCATGAATTGCATTGAATCCTAAGTATTAAACTGATATGCTCAAAATAAGAAGGAAGCCTCCAGATGTTAGAGAGATCCTCTGTGAAGGATTCATGGAAAGACAAGGATATTAAGTATATAGGATGAGAATAGCTCCTTCATGGGCTTCAATTTGTACTGGTAGAGAACTTTATATGTTTGAGATCCACTGCAGTATTGTAGCAGCAAGCACCCTAGCCTACCCAGGATGGTTGCTAGAACAGGTTCTTTGATCTACTTTTCTAAAGGAAAGCAACTCAAAAGGGCTTAACAATATTACTTTAATCAAACACATTTCAGGAGAAAAAGTCAGCACCCTGAACTTCAGTGAATACAAACAAAAATTACAAGCAGACAAAAAGTACAGACAGAAAACAACACTATTCAACAGACAGGGCTTCTAGCTTCTGACTATCATATCCAAACAGTTAGTTACCAGAGAGAGAAGCACCAGCATCTGGGTTTTCAAAGCTGGGAGGCTCAATGGCTACCCAGAGTCTCATCTAGCCAAATCACACAACTCTTCCCATAAATGAGCCCTAAAGCAAAACCTCACCTCAGAGGTATATGAAGCCTTCTCCAGGGTCAGAGAATATCACAACCCTCGGCACTGTCTCTTATGTAAACTACCAAGTCAGAGGATGATGGGAATGAGTGAATGACTTTATTATCATTATTTCAACATAAGCCCTAGATGTGGTTATCCAGATTATCTCAGGAATACATGTTGGAAAAGGAATATGGTCCATCCATATAGGAAGATCTAGGAAAAATAAATAAGTATCTGATGTATTTCACTGGTTCACATGAAATGTTAAAAGATCTAGAGGGAGACCTCCAGACTATACCTGGTTGATCTCTTTGGAGGAAAATCATATAAAATGTGAATGCATGGATGAGTTATTTGTATCACTAGAAAGAGTGCCAATATTGATGTGACAATAGATGGAATTTAGTTTTATAAGCATTTTTAAAAATATTTACCATGGCCAGACATTCTGCTATTTATATTGAAACAAAAGTAAATCACATTCATTTAAGTATTGAAGCATACCTTTAAAATAACTTCCATAGTTCTCAAAAGTGTGATGCCCTTTTCTAGTGCAGATTGCAACCCATCTAGACTTTGTCATCTTATATATGTCCTTCCATAAACCCTTCACAAAGAATTCATGAGTGCCAGTCAACAACCATTACCAAGCAATTACTATATGACTATCACTGTTCTAAGCACTAAGCATATAAATAAAGTGAAAACAAAGAAATGGACAAAACAAACAAGCAAAATCCCTGTCCCTTCTCTTAAGGGCAGAGACAACCTGGAAATAACTATGTATATCCAAGATATAAAAAGTGCAAATCAAATATAGTCTCAGAGAAAAGGCAATAGAGGTGGAGGGAGGAAGGGAACAAAGACCTTCAGCAGAAGGTGAGATTCAAGTTGAGTTTTAAATAAAGTCAGAGAAGCTAGAGAGTGGAAGTGTTGAGGGAGAGCTGTCCAGGCATGGAAGAGATCCAACACAAAGGCACAGAGGTAGGAGATGGAATTCTATGTGTGAGGGACAGAAGAAACCCCATAGTAGCAAGATCATACAATGTACTGACTGGATTAGATTGGAAGAAAATTATAAAGATAAGAAGGGACAAGGTAGGGAAATATTCTAAATTACAAAGAGAGGATTTTTATTTATTTGCTCCTAGAAGTAATAGAGAGCCATTGGAATTCATTGAGTAGACTGGTAACATGGTCAGATATGCACCTTAGGAAATACCTTTGACAAGATGTGTAGAAGATGGGATGGAGGCTGAAGAGATATATCCAACATGTGGATAGTGCCCTTTCAGTCACTCTATTGAGAACACTTTCTTGTTGAGTCATTTCAGTCTTGTCAGAGTCTTTGTGATACCATTTGGTGTTTTCTTGGCAAAGGTACTGGAGTGGTTTGCCATTTCATTCTGAAGCTTATTTGCAGGTGAGGAAATGAGGCAAATGTGGTTAAGTGACTTGCCCAGGGTCAGGCAGCCAGTAAATACCTGAGGCTGCATTTGAACTCACAAAGATGAGTTTCCTTGATTCCAAGCCCAGTGTTCTAATTACTGCAACAGCTAGCTGCCTATTGAGGCCACTAATGTGATATAACGCAATTCAACAAATGTTTCTCAATCACCTACAAAATCCATATGAAGAGGAATTCTCTCTAAATAACAATATTCATCAGATGATTGCTCCTTTTTGGAGATGATATTTTCATGATAAAGATGGAATGCCAAAACGCTATAGAATCTACTTAATGTGATCATCAGTCACTCCAAAGAGATTATTATAATAATTTGTGAAGGTAATATTAGACTTGTAGTCTCCTGATGAAAATTATTTTGCATATATATTACATTCACTTATATACATGACTGCTATTTCAGCATCAATCAAAAGAAAGCTACTTGAGGGCAGATACTAGTTTACTTTGGCATCTGTAACACCTATTCCTGGAATGGTGCCTGAAACATAGCAGGCTCTTAATAAATGCTGTTTGAATTGAACTGAAAAGCACATGAAGAATGTGGACTGACCTATGTTCAGGTAAGCATCACTCATAGATAATGGCTGACCAGGCTGATTCAGTTCTGACCATGTCAGGCAGACATCTGAGGTTCAGAATTAGAATGCAATGATATATTAGTAATCCTCCATCTAACAGTTAACAGAGTTTTACCCAATCACAGCAGAGGAAATCCATTCAAAAGAGTTGATTCACCTGGATAAAGCTTTTCTCTGATACTGCTTTTTCTCATGTGGTTGGTCTTGCTGCTGGTCTGTAGCCTGAAGCCTGAGAGAATAAGAATTCCTCCTGACTCAGATTCTTTTGTACTAAGGCAAACAAGGAGAAGTTCAATATTCTAAGTATTAGTTGAGTTAAATCTCAAGGACTTTTAAAATACTTTTTTAAGTAAAAAGTATCCTAATGTGACTCAGATAGGGCTTTAGGCTTTTGTTTTCACCACCACAGTAGATTAAATTACTCTGTCAGTGTATTTCTTAGACCGTGAAGATAGATGATGAACTGAGATCAGAATTAACTAAGAGTAGAGAAATGTAAATCTCATTTGAAAAGAAAAAATGTTCATCAATTTTAGTGATGTTGACTCTTTTTAAATATCACCATTCTTCCCTTGATGCTATGTGTATGTAAATCACGGAATCCTATGATCTCAAAAATAATCAGAAGTTCAGATGGCACAAAGAGCAATACAGAGATGCATTGTGGGCAAAGTAACCTGCAGCATGGTACCAGTGAGGACTTGATAATGAGAACTAGTATAAAACATATAATGTATTTTTAAATGGTATATCAGTTAGTGAAAATGAGTAATAAAAAATGTACAACTGAATTTTTCTCTGGTTTCTATACAACATTGGGACATATGCGGGAAAACCTTCAAGATATCTTCTGTACTAGCTACAAGAAAAGTCATGAGTAATAATTCCATTGTTTTCTTCTGAAGAAGGTTTATGGGGTGCAATCTTCATCAGTGGAAGGAATACCTAAATTGATGATCAATCCCAAGACACTTATTAAGCACTTACTAAATACCAGGCATGAAGTTGTGTTAGGAATACAAAGAAAGGTAGAAACAGCCTATGTGCTAGAGCAGTTTATATTCTAATGGCAAAGGCAACATATAAATAATTGGTTATATAGAAGATACATAAGATTAGTTGGAAATTAATATTAGAAGGAGAGTTTCTAGCATCTTAGGGTACTAGGCCTTCAGTAGAGCAGTGATTTTTAGCTAATACTTTAATTTATTTTTTTTTCATTTTTTTTTATTTGAGTTTCAAATTCTCTCTCTCCCTTAGGCCCCTCCCATCCACTGCCCATTGAGAAGATGAGCAATATGATGTCTGTTATACATGTGAAGTCATGTAAAACATTTAGATACTAGCCACATTGCAAAACCAGAAGAAAAATAGCTAGATGGCATATTGCATAGTGTGCTGGGTCTAAAGTCAAGAAGACTCATCTTCCTTAGTTCAAATCTGACCTTAGACACTTAGCCCTATGTACCTCAGTTTCCTCACCTATAAAATAAGCTAGAGAAAGAAATGGCAAACCACTACAGTATTTTTGCCAAGTAAACCCCAAATGGGGTCAGAAAGACTCAGACAGAACTGAAAAATGACTGCACAACAACAAAAGAAAGAACATAAAGTGAAAAATAAAAATAATGTACTTCAATCTTCACTCACAGCTCATTAGCTTTCTCTCCAGAGGCGGACAGCATTTTTTCATCATGAGTCCTTTGGAAATGTCTTCTACCATTATATTGACCAAAGCAGCTAACTTTCACACTTTGTCAGTGTTACAATATTGTTCTTACTGTGCACAATCTTCTCCTGATTCTCATTTTAGTTAATTCTTGAATGTAGCCAAGGATTCAAAGAGGGAAATGTGAGGAGGCAGATGATTCCGGCTATGGGGATCTGACAGCTCAAAGGCATAGGGCCAGAAGATGAAGAGATGAAGGGTTGTTTGCGGGAACAGCAAGTTGGCCAGTATATTGTTTTGCGAACTTCATAGATGATAGTAAAATAAAATAAAATAAAAGCCTAGAAAGATGAGGAGACAGGTTGTGAAAAGTTTTACATTGCAAAGAACTTTATATTTACATTCAGAGGTAATGTATAGTGACTTCAATTTATTAAAGAGATGAATGATACTGTCAGACCCATGCTCAGGACTATCATTTTGGTAGTTGTGTTTTGACAGATTTGAGTGGGAAGGAACTCAAATTATGGAGACCAATTACGAGTTTATTGCAATAGTCCAGGCAAGAGTTTATGAGTGTTTGAACCAAGTGGATAGGTGTGTGAATGGAGAGAAAAAAACTTATATGAGAGGTATTTTGAATGTAGAAATAACTAATTTGTAACGGTAAACTGAGAGAATAAGAAATTGAGGCTGGCCCTGAGGTTAGGAGATTGGGAAGTGGTGACATCCTCACCTATAATAGGGAAGTTCAAAAGAGAACATTGTCTAGGTCAAGGGATAGTGGTAGAAATATTGAGTTCTTGTTTAGACTATGTTGTTTTTGAACTGCTGATTGAAAATCCATTTTGAAATGTCCAATACAGAGCTGGTGATTCAGGACTATAGCTCAGGAGTGAGATTAGTCATAGTTAAAAAAAAGATTTTGAGACCATTTCATAAAGATGAAAACTGAATTCATTGGAGTTAGTGAGCTTACCACAAGAAGAAGTTTAGAAAGAAAACAAAAGGAAGACTCAGGATACAACCTTGGAGGACAACCTAAGAAGGTTTACATTGATGCTGATTAGACAATATAAATGAATAGTAAACCCAATCAGCATAAATTCATAATTTCCTTTAGGTTCAATTAGAAGCATTTGGGTAAGACTGAAAGAGGATGATGGTGGACTTAATCCAATTAGGAATAGATCATGAGAATGTAGTAGATTGGGAAACTGGGAATGGAGAATTTTTGAGGAAACATCAATATGGAGGTTAAACTTCCAAATTTTGGAGAAAGAATTTGTGAAAGAAAGGAAGTCTATGAGCAAGGCACTGAATTCATTAAAGAAGGGAGAAAGAACTTGGAGGCAATTTGATCATAGCCACCAAGCTCTGGACTGGGTGATAAAATTGCGAGCATGAAATTCAAAAGAGAGAAGTTTGCAGAATGTTTGTGGTGAAGAGAGTCTAGAAGCAGCAATCTAGAGCAAGGATGAAATGATGAAATCAATGCATTGAAACACTCAAGTGACTCTAACATCTTAATGATTTAGTTTCGCAATTCTCAACCTGTGGGCTATGTTCAATTTGTAACAATGAAAATAAATCCTGCATATCAGATATTTACATTATGATTTATAACAGTAGCAAAATTACAGTTATGAAGTAGCAACAAACATAATTTTATGGCTGGGAGTCACCACAACATGAGGAACTGTATTAAAGGGTTGCGGCATCAGGAAGGTTGAGAACCGCTGATTTAGTTGTTCCAGTAATTGATACAAAATTCAAACCATTTATGTTTGCCCAACATGTATAACTATTGTACTCCCATTAGATTTTCTTTGTTTTTGAGAATTTTTTTTTTCTGATGACAACCTTTACTCCAATTCTTCAAAGCCCCTTATTGTTATGGGAAGGCACCTTTCATATTGGCTTCTGTGTGATAGTCAATTTTTTACATTATTTTGAGACTGTTGGATTTCATATCTCACAACTATATAGTAACATTGGTAGAATGTCATTGTAGGAATGTATCAAGTAAAAAAACAGTCACATATTAAGCTAGATTTCCCTAATACCTAAGCTACTTCCTGGATTAGAATGTTTGAAAGTTGCTTTTTACCCCTTACGTAAACTAATTAAGCACTCTATCCAATTAGATGAATAATTAGGCATACTCTACAGAATTCTCTAAACTCCAGATCCTGACTATATACATACATATATATATATATATATATATATATATATATATATATATATATATATATATATATATATATATATATATATATATATATATATATATATATGAATAAGAAATTATATATCTCATTCCTTATTCTGGGGAAATTGAAAACTGGGACTATCTGGGACATAGGGTAGATATGAGGGAGTATGACTATTAAAGAAACATGATGAGATGACTCCTACTTATCATTCTTGTGTCAAGCTGCTTTGCTTCTAATTTCACAGCAATGCTTTTGATGTGGTATGTTTGCATTTTTAAAGACTATGCTTAGGTTTGTTTTCAGAAATGTTCTACAAACAATAATAAATATGTATTTTTCAACTTCATCTTGCAAAAACTTCTGTCAGGAAGTCTTTTGCTTTTATTTATATCTCCAGTGCATAACAAAGTGCCTGGCCCATAGCAGGCCCATAGTAGGCCTCCATATTGATGTTTCCTCAAAAATCCTCCATTCCCAGTTTCCCAATCTACTACATTCTCATGATCTATTCCTAACTGGATTATGTCCATCATCATAGTACTAACTGAATGACAGTCTAAAAATATCAGCCAGCCTGTCTTATGTCAAAGAGAAATGTACAATGATATTGAATATCATGAACCGTAGAAGACAGAATTAAGGGTTGCAACTGTTTGTAAAATCTTGCCTGACTCAGTAATGTTTAAATTTCTTTTAAGTCTTGAGTCCTCAGGTACATACATAATTTTATGACAGAAACATTTCACTTATCAGCCATCCATGCAGATGCTAGCTAGCATTGGAACAGCTGTTGGAATTTGGCATGCAGTAGGATGCTGTGATCAAAATGGATCTCACTTATGATCTTAGTTGCTTCATGTGGACACTAGTGATAGCATTTTATTACAAGCTGCAGGTATTGTTGGTGTCCTCCTAGGCACACAAATGCAGTCTCCCCAGGGCCAGTGTAAAACACTGTTTGACATTTTAATCACAGAACATCAAACAATGTCTATGTGC
This sequence comes from Pseudochirops cupreus, assembly GCA_028627135.1. Taxonomy (NCBI): domain Eukaryota; kingdom Metazoa; phylum Chordata; class Mammalia; order Diprotodontia; family Pseudocheiridae; genus Pseudochirops; species Pseudochirops cupreus. The sequence continues at coordinate 9,242 of JAQQSU010001943.1, forward strand.
AAGTGTGATACCAGCATGTTGATGTTGATTCCGTGGGATCAGGGGTATATTAACATTGGAGGTCATTATATTATTTATCTTGAAGGGAGGAAAATTATGTATATTATTCATGCATAATCCAATAGGATTTGGAATTAATGAAATAGTAGATTTGGAGTGAAGAGGATCTAATTTCAAATTTCTTATCAGATGCCAACTTCATGACATTAGGCAAGTCACTTAATGTCTCTGAACGTCAACTTTCTCCTCTATAAAAATGAAAAAAATGAATGCCAGTAGTACCTGACTCTGAGGTTTATTGTGAGATGTAAATGAGATAATGTATGTAAAGTGTTTCTTTTGATAAACAAATGGATGTAAAGTGCTTCAGCATTATACACACACATTAGATATTATTAGACACCATCCAATCCAAGCCTCTCATTTAATAAATTTAGAAAGTGATGCCTATGAAGAAGAAACAAATTGCCTAAGGTCATACATATAGCTAGTAATAGGCAGAGCCAGGATTTGATGCCCAGTCATTGGATTGCTGAGCCAGGGTTCTTTTCCTTAAACAATATTGCATCTCTACTTCACGATGAATGTCAATGATACCAGAATCTTTATGCCATCTACAATAGTACTTTCAAAGATAACTTTCACTCTCCTGGTGGATGACAAGACCTTAGTTTAAACAGAAGTTTGACATAATGGAAAGAGTAATGCATTTGTAGTAATGATACTTGCTCTAACTAAAATTATGTGACTCATGGAATGTCACAACCTCTCTGAATCTCAATTTCTTCATCTGTAAAGTATGGATGAGTAACTAGTGAAAGCAGTGGATAGAGTGCCAGGATTGAAGTCAGGAACACTCATCTTCATGATTTGGAAATCTGGCCCCAATACTTACTAGCTATGTGACCCTAGGTAAGTCACTTAACTCTGCCTCAGTTTCGTCATCTGTAAAATGAGCTAGAGAAGGAAATGGTATCTCTGCCAAGAAAACTACAAATGGGGTCACAAAGAGTCAGACATGACTGAAATGTATAAATAACAGAAATAAAATAGGGATAACATGGGTGTGACCATTTTCATAGGAGGTGGTAAACAAAACTATTCATTCAAAATGTTGCATAAATATAAATAGTTGCTTATATTATTTTTCACAACATTGGATGTCCTGACATAAAGAGAATAGAATTTTAGGATTTTAGGTCTGATTAGCCTTTGGCTAGTAATGCAGTTGCTATTTTGGAAGGATATCAAATGAAAGAGACTTGAGTACAAATCTTTCAAAGGAGGAATTTAAATCAGTATTTTGTAGTTTTAAAAAAAATCCTTTAACTTGGAGTCCCACATCCTAGCTTCAAATCCAAGTTCTGCGATTTATCGCTTGTGTGACCTTGGATGAGTCCCGTCAAAGATTTGTTTTCTCCAGTAAGGGATACAAGTTCTGTCAATTTTTGAAATCTCAGTTGGCCCAACTATAAAATAGTAAGATTGCACTTGATGGTTTCAAAGGTCCTTTGCACTTCTAAATTTAGGGCTTTGCCTTTTTTGGTTCAGAAACATGTTTTCCCCATCCCAAGAGCGTATATAAGATGCTGGGTAGGAAAAAAAGTGTAAATTCCCTATGAACTGTCTAACATGTCACAGTCAAGAAAATAATCTACATCTCAAAATGTTAATATACAGTATCATTAGCTGATTTATTTCCCACACTTGTTTCCTTTTAAGTACATATTAGGAGGTGCCTTTAATTTTCCATGAAAGCATTAAAATTTTTTGAAACATCTCTTCCTATTTGGAGATCTTAAAAGAGAGACTAAATGACTACTTGTCAGATAGATCATTAGTGGCTATTCTTTCAATCACAGGTCAGACTACATAGCTACTGAAGTCCCTTTCAACTCTCAAATGCTGGCATTCTGTGAAGTATTTCAGAGGGTTTTCAATGAGTAACTGCATGGGGTAGAAGGAAATGAATGTACATTCAAAGAGAAAGGACGTTCTCTTCCCAAAATACTATATATTTAGAAGTAGTACACTTTCCCCCACTTAATGTTCAAGCCCTTTAACATTTACACATGTAAAATAAAAGTTTGGAACTAGGATAGAAAATCTAAGATGACTTTTCTTCATGTCAAGAACCTAGAAAGTCTGCTCCGTGAAGAATCATGATGATGTTCAAGGATTCTTCCAATTGTCCTTACAGAGATTATGGAGAAAGTATAGACATTCCGTGCCTGGTTTTTGTTACCTAACTACGCATTAAATAAGAGGCTCTTTGGTTGTCTGTGGAGGCATTCAAAAAGAGCTAATAGTTTCAGCTACTGTGTTTTTTGTTCCATTCTGTTTGGGTTTCCTTAGATGATTCCTTAACTAATGGCTTCTGTTATATTCCAGAAGCTATTTTGTATCTCAGAGGTAACTTCTTCAAGTGGTCATTCACTTCATATTATCTATCATACTGGTATAAGATTTTGATATTAATTTAACTTTCTAATTTTGCGTACTAAAACAAAGAAAATGGCCAATTCCAGCTTGGAAGAAATATTAAAATGAAAGAATTCCACAAATTCCACAAATATTTATGCACAAGAGATACTAGAAGCTGTGTTGAGAAATCAGAGTAGGGATAGCAAGCAAGATTAAATATTGTCTCTGCCATCATTTAGTTTACTCTTTAATATGGGAGAGAAAACATTTTTAAAAATAAATATGATACAAGGTAGAATGTTAGAATGTAAAAACTCATGTAGATAGGTACTATGATAATTTAGATGAAGGACGGATTAGATTACTTCAAACTAGGATCAGAGAAAGCATCATGGAACAAGGCATTTAAACTGGTCCTTAAATGATGAGTAGTAAGTACTGGAAAGACATAGATGGAGGGTGAAGGGTATTCTGCCAAATATGGCAATGCTTTGAAACAGTAGAACTTTATGGGGAATAAAAAGAAAGTAGTCTCCCTTTTTAGTTTAAATAATGCTAAAGTTGATTAATAATTAATTATGGACTACAAGGTTGCATTCAGTTTAAACCAATATTCAATTTAATGCAATATGTCTTATGAGCTGGTTATTATTTTTAAGATGCTGCTACCCTGTCAGTCTACAGTTGCCTATCATTGATTAAAGGATATATTTAATAAGTTAGTTAATATTAAAATTTGTATTGTTTTTTAAAATATATTACTTTTAGCTCTTTTAAAAAAGTTTGACTTCCAAATTCTCTTCCTCCTTCTCGTCCCTCCCCAACCCAGTGAGAACGCAAGTAATATCATATACATTATAATATGAAATCATACAAAATGTATTTCCATACTACAGTGTTAAAAAAGAAAAAGAAAGGAAGGGAAAATTGTAATTCAATTTCTACTCACTGTTTCATCAATTCTCTTTATGAACGTAGGTAGAGTTTTTTACCATGAGTCCTTCAGAATTGCCATAGATCATTTTATTAATCAGACTAGCTAAATCCTTCATAGTTGAACATTATTACAATATTGTTATTACTGTATACAATGATCTCCTTGTTCTCTTCACTTAGTTTTGGGTCAGTTCATGTAAGTCTTTCCATTTTTTTTTCTGAAACCATCCAATTCATGATTTCTTATAGCACAATGGTATTTCATTATAGTAATATACAAAAGTTTGTTCAGCCATTCCCCAATTAATGGGCATCTTCTGTTTTCAATTCTTCACCTGTACTAAAAAAGCTGCTATAAATATATTTGTATATTTGTACGTATAGGTGCTTTTCCTTTACTTTGATCTTTCTGGGATACAGACCTACTAGTGGTGTTGTTGGGTCAAACTGTATACATATTAGGTTGTACATCAGAGTTGTTTTAATGTGCAATTTTTAATTAATAGTCCTTGAGTGGACTTTTTCATATGACTGAATCACTTTGACTTTTTTTCTGAAAAAAGCCTGTTCATATCTTTTGAGCATTTGTCATTTGGCAAATTGTTTGTTTAAATATAAATTTGGCTTAGTTCACTATTTGAGAAATGAGGACTTTATCAGAGAAACACATGTAATTTTTTTTTAACATTACTTCATTTTCTATGGTACCTTTTAGCAAAATTCAGTTTACATGATTATCTTTTTTTAAATTAGGCCTATTTTTGCTTTGTCTGAGATCCTGATTGCTATTCTTGCTTTTTTTAAAGCTCAGCTAAAGCATATTGGATTCTGCTACAGCCCCTTATTTTAACTCTCTGTGTCGTTCTGTTTAAAATATGTCCTTTGTAAACAACATATTATTGGATTCTTGTTTTCTAATCCATTCTGCTCTCTACTTCTGTTTTATGGGTAAGTTCATCCTATTCACATTAATAGTTATGATTGTTAACTATATTTTCTTCCTCCCATTTTCTTCTGTTTATTCTTCTCTTTCTTTTTTACTGTGTCCCTCAACAAACATATGTTTTGCTTCTGACTGCTGCCTTTGTAAATCTGGCTTCACTTATATCACCTCTACCCTTTTTTTTTTTCATATCCCTTTCCTACTTCCCTGTTGGGTGAAATAAATGTCTATACTCACCTGTGTGTTAATATAATTTTCCTTGAAATTTCCCCTCTACTTTAAAATCTCTTCCTTGAACACCTCTTTTTTTAAAAAAAAAAATTTATTTTAGTTTGCATCATTCATTTCCACAAGATTTTGAGTTACATATTTTTTCCTCATCTTTCCCCTACCCACCACCCCAAAACAGCCACCCCAGTGTATCCTCCCTCCCCAGTCTATTCTCTCCTATGTCTTCCCCCCTCTCCCCTCTGACTTTTCGGTAGGGCAGGATGGATCTTCCAACCAAAGTGCCTGTGTATCTCAAGTTCCAGTTGGATGTAGTTAATAATAATAATAATAATAATAATAATAATAATAATAATAATAATGGCATACATATATAGATATATATTTGTAACATTTGATTATGGAACTTTAGATTCTAGATTCTTTCTCTTCCTCCCTCGTCACCCACCCCCACCAGAAGGACAATCAATCAAATACAGGTTGAACATTTGAAATTACGCAGAACCTCTCCATAGTGAGCACACTGTGAGAGTCTGATTATATGTTCGTTCTTCCTATCTTGCCCCCCCAAACCACTCTCCACCCTGTCCCTGTCCCTCTACAGAAATGTGAACATTCATCAGCCTTCCCCTCCATCTTCCTACCTCTCATCCCCCTTCCCCCTACTCTTCTATGTGACAAGATGCCCAGTTTAGAGTTTATGTCATTCCTTCCCTAAGCCAAATTCCCTGAGAGTAAGGTTGACTCTTTCCCTTTTGCCTTCCTGTTCTCCCCCTCTATTGTAACAATTATCTCTTGTCTCTTCCATGACATGCTGAACCCCATTCTAACTCTCCCTGTCTCCTCTCAATCTAATCCTCTCTCACCTCAGAATTTCACCATTTGGAATATTATGCCTTCCTATTCAATTGATCTTATGTCCTCTATGGATTCATTTATACATATACTCAGATATGTACTTGTTGTAAACCCTCTTATACAAATTTATGTGTATGTATATAATGTGTGTGTGTATATATATATATATATATATATATACATATATATATATATATATAT
>JAQQSU010019430.1:0-10263 GCA_028627135.1 Pseudochirops cupreus
TATTGACTACATCCAACTGGAACTTGAGATACACAGGCACTGCAATTGGGAGATCCATCCTGCCCTACCAAAAAGTGACATAGGAGAGAATAGACTGGGGGAGGGGGGAAATACTGGGATGGCTGTTTTGGGGTGGTGGGCGGGGGAAAGACGGGGAGAAAAGATGTAACTCAAAAAAATTTAATAAAGAATCTCATATAAAAAAATGTATCTTTTTAAAAAAAAAATAAAGACCCTAACAACCTTAACAAATAGCCTACACACTAAAATAATTTGGCTTGATAGATTTGTTTATCAGTCATGTAAATGGTAGAGGAATAATTCACAGATGAAGTTTTGTCCAAGCAACTAGAATTATGAGTGAGTAAGGAAAGTAAAGAGTGATGCAGTAGAAAGAATAGTGAATTTGCTAGTTACAAGACCTGGTTTCACATCCCCACTGTCACTTTCCACCTGTGTGATTTTGGGCAAATCACCCAGCCTCTCTGGCTGTCAGTTTCCTTTTCTGTAAGTCATTCAGCTCAATCACCTTGAAGATTACTTCCATGTCTCAATCCCGTTACCCCAATTAGAAAAATAAAGCCTTAGTGACTACAGGTGATATATGCAAAGTCCAATTAGCACTTAATTGAACTTGACTTGGTGTCCGACATTTTCTTTTGTTCTCATTCCAAGTATCTTCCCTGAGTGCTGGAAATGAATTATGCTCGTAGGATGTGGGCCAAGTCAATCTATGTTGCTGTGGATGGAATGTAGAATATTAGGGGAAAAATAGAACTGCAGTCTTTGTATGTGAAATGGAACAAATGAAAGTGTATCTTCTCTGGAAAAATGAACTATAACAAAAGGTAGGGCTTTGAAAGGTGGTACCTATAAAGTAGTCAAAAGAAGGAGTGCATTTTTGGAAACATAAAGACATGAAAACAGAGGATCTCAGAATTACATTTTATAATAGACTTAAGAGATAGTGGCTACATGGATTTCATGTTTGGAAACAAAGACTTTATACCTTAATGAATGCACGCAGCAATTGCCATTTTGTGGAAAGCCTTCTGTAGATGGCATTGAGTAAGTAGTGTTTTCGTTACATAAATTATGTACACACCATTTCCTGACTCACTCTAATACTGCTAAAGCATGTGTTTAGCACTTCTACAATATCATGAACAGAAAAATGGCATCTGGAATGAGGAGGTGATCATAGGCATGGCTACTATTACCAAAAAAGATTTTAGGAATCAGGTGGAAAACAAACAAACAAAAAAACAACACTTCCCATCAAGGAGATTTGCCTGAGAACCAGCTATTTGTATCAAACACCTTCTGCAAATTATATAGTGACATCTGGGTCTTTTGGCATACCACCAAGTACATTGCTCCCTGGCTCAGAAAAAAAAAATGACTTATGAGCAAACAAAGAAAAAGACTCACAATCTAAATACCCATAATAAAAATCATCATGTTATACAACCCATTAAAATATATTTTAAAAAAACACTCTATAATACTATTGTGGATATTTGTGAAAAAATCAATTAGTATTTTACTGATATAAAGTTCTGACTCAGTTAAATTAATCATTGGGATAACAGTGAGCTACTTCTGGGCTCAAACTTTAATGAATAAATGTCCATTATGAACCCTATAACCTCTACTATAAGTACCATTTACTTTATGAAATTCTCCTGTTTTAAAATAGCAATAATAATAATAATTTAATATTTATGCCATGCCTTTTTGTTAAGAACCGCTTGAAAGGCAAAAGGAAATGACACTAAGATGGAATTTTAGTCAAATCACTAAGGAAGAGTTTAGGAAAAATCAGCACATAATTACATAGAAGAAATTTTAAAGGACAAAGGAACTACAAGATAAATAAGTAATAATTTTTCAAATTAGGAAAGGAAATATGAAAATCAAATAAATTGTATTGTACCTGTGTCTGTGTATGCATACATCACTCTATACACACATACTTGTTGAAAGATAATTGCCCATATCTACATGCCTGTTTATACATATTTCTCTCTATCTAGAGAGACAAAGACAAAGAAAGAGAACCAGAAATGAGAAGATTATTAGTCATGACAAATAGAAACTTTCCTCCCTTCCATTCCTTTCCTTTGTTTGAAAAAGTTCAAATTAAGTAAAATAAACAGAGCAAGCAAGAGCTGTGGAGGAAGAATACAGTGTTAGATTAAAACTAGAAAGGAAGGAAACCAAATTTCTTTAAGTGAAACCTTCCTTTTTCAACCTTGAACTACACCATATATAACACTTTCCTGTGATCCTTTAATGTAGTTGTTAAGAATTTGTATTCTAGTTATTTCTGAATGTCATATCCTACCTTTAAGCTAAATATTATTTTCATACATTTTTCATTGAAACTACATCAGCAATGGACAATATTTTAAAAATTGGATTGTATTCTTCCAACACTCTATTTTCTGATATGGTAAAGAATATTTTGTCTTATGGGAATCAATGTGTATTTAGCAAAAACTATGACTTTAATAAAAGGTAATTGGTTACCATTTTTAGAAAAGGCTTTTAAAAATATGTAAAGGAGCATTTGCCGCCCTTTATGCCACTAAAAATGGCATATGTCATTTAGGGGGAGTTCATCAACTCCTGTCTTGTACAATGAATCTATTCTTAATGGTCACAAACTTAGATGTTTTAACTTTTATCTAACACAAATGATATGTCATTTCTGCCTCTCTTATAATCTAGAGGAAAGTATGTATGATTTGAGAGGGTGCTTCCTAGTAAAGCTTGTTATTTTATCAATCATGGGAACAGATTCCTCTTTTCAGTATCCATTGATGAGGTCATCATACAAATAATTGATGTTTACACTCTCACAGACCAATGTCAAAGTAGTGTTTGAAATAGCCTAGGTAAGAGTACAAAGCTCCATTGCTTTCCCCATGCCCTGGTTCTGGGCCTTTGGAAACATAAATTATACTTTAAAAAAAAAAAGCACTATTCCTGATATTTCAAAGTTTTCCAGTCTTTCTAAAATGAATATGCCCCCCCACATTCATCTGTATTTCTTTCAATGTCTCCCCCAATTACTTTTATAGGTTATTTCCTCTGTGCAAATTTAAATGATGGGGAGTTTTTAGTTCAATTCAACAGTCAATACAGTGAGAATTAGTCTCCATCTAATCAATTTCTACCAGGAACATGTTGGAAGCTATAATGCTGTAAATTTGAGCTTAATGGATTTCCACAGGATTGCCTGTTTTCCATAATTCTTTTTTTTTCTTCATTTATAGCCCCCATACAAGAAAAGTCCTGAAAAGGTTCTATAAAAATAAAAAAAAACACTTCTGATCTTTGAATATGGAAGAGACAAAGGCTGAAGAAAAGAGACATCATTGACAGAACAGGAATTGAGATTCTAAGACTGCATCATCCTTTTTCCCCCCTCACTGTTCCAATAGTCGTATCAACCTTGAAGAGAATTGATTACAGTGCTACATTTTTTTCCTGTGATACTGTTTTTTATGTGATGGAAAGTGCTTTCTAATCACCATTCCACCTCTCTGTCCCCAGCCCACTCCCTAAAAAACACTACCTTATATTTTAGAGAATTGATCTGATTTTTAAAAAAATAGGGCTTAGGAAAACAAGGGAAAAAAATGAATTCAGATAAACATTTTTAGAAATACTGTTTTCTACTAATGAAAGAAAAAAGTTTGGCTTTGGAATTTCATCACAGGCTAGAAGATCTTTAAAGTCTGAGGTACCAGAGCAGTTCTTAACTATATACCCTCTAACCTCACCATGTAGATTGCAGTCATAATCAATAGTACCCTGTCCAGATATTATATGTGCATTTGAGTATATTCTCTACTGATCATCATCTTTCTCACTCCGTGTTGCTTCTACAAAGGCAAAAGAGATGATAATAATGATAAATGGCATTTATATAGCACTTTTATACGGTTTCTTTTTGCAATGGACCTGTAATTTCAACACTATAGGGAGCTTTCAGAAAGGAATTTTGTCAACCAATGTAGAAGGGCACTTTCTCTGTAACTAAAAGTATTAGAATGGTTTCTGGAGAATTGAGAGTTTGTGACTTGCATATGATCAAAGAGCAATTATATGTCACAGGTTAGATTCGGACCCTGTAGTTTCTAACTCTGAGGCCAGCTATCTATAACACCAATGGTGTCAAATTCAAAAAGAAAGAGGGTCACTAATTGATAACATAAGGAATCCTGCTAGTAGCATATTGACTTAGCAAAACCTATATTAGAATTATCTGTGTTCTCTTGTATTTTTATTTATTTTGTTAAATATTTCTAATTACATTTAATCTGGTTCTGGCCACACTCAGAAGTTCTATGGGCAAAACTTTGTGTTTTTCATGCCTATACTCTATACCATGCTGCCTCACAGTCTTTTAGATATATTATATAATTTAACCTCAGGGAAAGGCCACAAAGTTGGTAGTGAAGATATAGCCCAGAAAGGGGGAAAAGGTTTTGTTCTCTGACCAATTGACACTTTCCACCCCTTTGATCAATATGGTCACAAAAAGAAATAAGTAGAAGATAAAGATGATATCACTCCTGAGGGAAAAGAGCCATAAACTCTGACTCAAGGGACAAAGTAGTTTCAAGGATCATGGCCCCTTGCATTAATGAGGAGAACCAGCTGTCAGTCAATCAAGAATTCAAGGAAAAACCAGACTTGTCAATTGAAAGTGAAGCTCTACAGAAGAGTTACGATAGACCCAGGGTTCCCCTACCCTCATATCCTTTACCATAAATTGCCACGCTGACCAGGCAATTTTCCATATGGAAGTAAGGGAGAAGGGTGGCTAGGTGGTGCAGTGAATAGATCACCGGCCCTGGAGTTAGGAGGACCTGGGTTCAAATTTGGCCTCAGACACTTGACACACTTACCAGCCATGTGACTTTGGGCAAGTCACTTAACCCCAATTGCCCTCCAAAAAGCAAGAAAAAAAAAGGAAGTAAGGGAGGTTACCTCTAGTTAGCTAAGTGCTACTGTATCATTTTGAATATCTTTGCTGTTATATGCCAAAGTGAACCTCCTTTTGTTACGTCTTTATTGACCTGTGTGTCTCATTTTATCCCAACATTAAACCTGAACAAGGGATTGTTGTTAAGCCTGCCTCTCATATTGGGCATAATTGGCACTTAAGATGAAATGAAACTGACTCATATCTTTGTTGAATTGGAGGAAGTAACTACAATGCGATTATAAATGCAGAGGTGCGGTGTTTTGGTAGGACACTACTAAATTCAAGGTCTCACAAGCCCTCCTCATTGTATATGGGGAATATTCTCTGTGGATTCCTCTTAGGCAAAAAATAAAATAAAATAAAAATTTAAAAGTCAGTGGTGAAAATACTTCTTGGGAGGATAAAGAAAATAGTAAAATAATTATTTCTGGGTAGTTGTGGCAAAATTCTGGAAAAGGAGTCCCATTTCTCATCACCACCAATAAAAACCATTGCCCAACTGTCATCAATAGGCAGATAAGCAACGGAACACTGGGACTGATAGCATCCCTGGACCATAAAGCTTGCTTGCAGACAGCAACCAGGAAGCAAGCCTTGTAGAGATGCAGCCTGGCTATTGCTCTGGCTCATGTTACAGCCATGGTTTTTGAAGACCTAGAAAAGAAAGTTCTTGTCACCAGTCTTTGGTACTGTCCAGTGGTTCAATAGCAAAAACTAATATGAATTTGTCAGTGGAAATATCATTAAGAAGAGGCATTTGCTTTGGCACTATACCTTAAGGACAATGAGCCCTCTCCATATAACTGATAGCTGAAATTTTCCATAAATGTTGTCTTTCCTCATTCAAATCTGAGCTCTGTGAGAGCAAGAAATGTCTTCCTTTACTGTTCATATCCCCAGAACTTAGCATATAGTACCCACTTCAAAAAATGCTTTGTTCATTCATTGTCGTTGTTGGCTGCTCTGCACAAATTGAACTGCCAGCGTGAGACTGAAACCAAACCAGGCCAGTGCATTGAGCAACTAGAGATATAGTTCTCTGCTTTCAGAGACTGTGCAGTGAAACTTCAGAGGCTACTGGTGGAGGTGGTGGCTAATAGAAGAAAGGCAACTTCTCTGCTAAAGGCAGAGACTGACAAGCAACAGCCAAGTACCCAACCACCCACACCCTATGGTCTCTGACCTCGAGACTGAGGTTCCTGTTGAGTCTGGACCCATGGGACAAAATGATAGAGGAAATGAGATAGAGACTTGGGAACTTTCATAAGTGGCAAAAAAAGCCATATGGTTATTCTAACATTGATCTCCTGAGAAAGCTTGCTCCCCACCCTGAGGGAGGCAGGCATGGGCAGACATTCACTGCTCAGGAGAAAGGAAGCAGGAGAGGTTGGGTGGTAGCAGAAGTTCCCACAAAGACTTAAGGAGCCTCCCCAGGAATGGCTTCTCTGGGCATGGAGCAAAGGCTCCTCAGAGCGTGGTCCACTGGAACCAAAGATGTTTTTCTCAGCTAACTTCCATAGACTGGGGAGCTCTATGAACATATACTTTTACAGTCAATTAAATGCATTAGGACCTTCTGAGGAAGAATGTTCTTTGTCCCTTTGTAGGGACAAAGATGGGAATTATTCATACATGGCCCCACAATGATTAATTCCCATTGCAGCCTCTATTGCTATCTGCAAGGAAAGGTGTCATGTTCCAAAAAGAAATGGGTTTTATATATGGAGGTTATATGACTCCTCATTGGACTGCCATACCCTGTTCCCAGCCTGCCTCAAAGGCTTACATGCTACCTTGTGGGTGGAGTCCTGATAGAATAGCTTCAAGACTTTAGTCATGGAATTAATCCAAAGAAAAATTAGGGTCTACCTGACGAGTCAAGTTTTGGTGAATATAGCAGTTGGGCACACCCAGAAGATTCTAGGCACAATGCTGACTAAGTTACCGGCACTTACTTCTCTATTATCTAAGAAAAAAGCCCCAAGACACTAGAATCTTTAGATGTTGGTGAACCTGCATTTCCCATCCTGATGTCCCCCATTTACCAAGTTACCTATAAATCTTTTTCTTTCAGGTAGGGACCAGAGTAGTCTACAGCCTTGCAAGATAAAAAGTAGATTTTTCAACATTCTATCACCTTGGCTTCATTCATTCATTCATTATGATAAGGGTCATTTTTCTGTATGCCTGTCCATAAACACCAGGCTGAGGGGAGTTTTTAGCAGGCACAAAAGTGTAGGTTGAATAAAGAACTCTCAGTCTTCTAGAGCTCCAAGTTGTCCAAAGATAAACCTTTGATTGTCTATTACTCAGCCCTGGTTGCTATTAAACAAATGATAGTCATCATACCATCACTCTTTGGTGAGATTTCCCTATTGCATGTTGAGACATGGAAAATAGTCCCTCTAACAGAATGGGCAGAGTACAGGAAGCTTCTACTGCAAAAGGTAAATGGTATGTTGAAAAAAAAATAACAATTTTGTGGTTTGCTGTGGTGTTGATGTCCTTCACAAATAAGTAGTGACTGTGCCAGATTCTGAGAACTACACTCCAGACCTTGCTTCCTCATCTGGTCAATGGTCACCTGTCTATAAGGAGGTGACTCTTGAGAAATGTCATTTTGATGGATTTACTTAGGATTCAATCCCTTACTATATATGCAACTGTATTTGAGCAGCCATTAATTTAGTAGTAAGGAATACTCAAAGGAAAGGAGATCTTGACTAGTCCATCCAGTAGGATGAGCTCCAGATTATAAGGGTAGCACATGAGAGATCCCAGATGGATCAAACAGAGTAGACCTTCATCTCTACTCATTCCTGGAAGTTGGCTTTGGGTTTGGTCAGGTTGTTTAGGGCCTGTATAAATAGGACTAGACCATTAAAAGTTGTGCTTCTTCAGGTCAGGACCAATGGAGAAATTTTGACAATGCTTCCCACTGCATACAGCTGTTTGATGGAGAGAGGGGGATATCAGCACCTACCAGAGATGTCGTATGTTATTAAACAACCTGGTTGAAACCATCATAAAATCAGTAGAGTTTGGGGAATAAATCCATTGTCAATGAAAACATCGGAGTGGCAGTGGCATATTGTGCTAGACATAGGACCCTATAATTCCCCTAAGGACAAGGTCTAAATACTCTTGTCCAAATATGTCCCTTGATCCAGTTGGAGAAACCATCTCACTTGAGTGTTCCTCAACCTTTCCCCAACAAACAAAATGGTACTCTGGCCCCTCAGGGAAAGAATTTTGCTGCCATTAATAAATGTCTACTTTGTCGTGTACCTTACTGCCCAGGTTAGGGATCCAACCTCTTTGCAGGCATGTCTGTGACAAATCAGTGTCACCTTGAAAAAAAGAAAAGCTCTCCATTTCAGTAATATCTATAATCCAGTCTCCAGTAAGACTTTTATGATAAGAAAGGCTTATTTTTGGATACAGTTCTGGCTGACCCTCTTGGACACTTCTTCATTCTTTCTCTAGCACAGAGTTGTTTTGGCATGAATATGCTTGCCCCTCTCAGAAATCTTGATATTCCTTGGAGAGATACCCAGGTCCCCCTCAACTGTCAGACTTGCTTTTCTTTGGGGCAGTTTAGACAGTTTTCCAGAAAGAAACAAGGGCAAGGGATGGTGCTACTGGGGGACTTCTTGTTTTCCAACAGCATGGAGGAATTTAAAACTGTTGCTTTATATTTATAGTGGATGTTTATTTTCTTTTTTAAAAATAAGTTTATTGTTTTCCTTAATTACCAATAAAAATAATTTTAACATTTTTTTTAAATTTTGAGTTTCAAATTCTATTCCTCTCTCCCTCCTCTCACCTCTCCTTGAGATAGTTAGCAATCTGACATAGGTTATGTGTGTGCAATCATATAAAATGTTTCTGTATTAGTCACTTTGTGTAAGAAGATTCAAACAAAAGAGAAAGAAAGTGAAAATAGTATGCTTCAGTCTATGTTCAGATAGCACCAGTTCTTTCTCTGGAGATAGATAGCAGTTTTGATCATGAGTCATTTGGGATTATTTTGGATCACTGTATTGCTGAGAATAGCTAAGTCACTTCACAGTTGATTGTCGTACACTATTGCTATTATTTGTTCAATGTTTTCCTGGTTCTGCTCACTTTACTTTTTATCAGTTCATTTAAGTCCCTCCAGGATATTCTGAAGTCATCCTGCTTGTCATTTCTTATTATACAATAAGATTCCATTATAATCATATACTACAACTTGTCAAGCCATTCCCTGATTGATGGGCGTCCCTTCAATTTTTGATTCTTAGCCACCTCACAAAGAACTTCTTTATCTATTTTTGTACAAATAAGTTCTTTCTCCTTTAAAAAATCTCTTTGGGATACAAACTTCACACTGATATTGCTTGTTTTGCTGTGTACAATTTTATAGTCCTTTGGGAGTAGTTCCAAATTGTTTTCCAGAATGATTAAATCAGTTCACAACTCTACCAACAGTGCAATAGTGCCCCAGTTTTTCCACAGTGGATGTATATTTTCTTGAAAAGGAGGGGATCCCTTAATTGATTTGATGATAATTATAAGCCCCAAAATTAAGGTATGAGAGAGTCCTTTGTGGAGGTTAGCCTCTGTGGATGAAGGGTGTAGCCCCTCCATTGAGACTTCTAAAAGGGTAAATATTCTGTATTATTCCACTGGTAGTATTCTCAAAGTTTTGGTTGGTGAGCTAAGTAAACCTGATTGGGTGACAGTGTTGGGAGAATATTGGCATCAATGTCAATGCCAAGACAGGTTTTCAGAAGGCCTATGACTCTCAGACACTTTACTGCTACAGATGACCCTAATGCATGATGAATTGCTCGCTGAAGCAGATGGCATCATCTCAACTGTGACCTGGATATTCCTGGAAATGTCCTGGTTCATTGATTCATAATCACTTCTACATATTTGGACACCTACTATGAAAGCAAAAGATGGTTGGGCTCATGGGCTAGGTCATTGAGATCTGCGACTTAGACCTTCTGAAATGGGGAGAAAATAAATTGAGATCACTGATTTTTGTCCTCTGTATTTTTTTCATTCTTTTGAAATTTTTGGTGAGTCTCAAAGGGTTGTTTTTTTTTTCTTCTCTTCTATTTCTTTTTACAATCTGTACTTCTGTATCAGCAATGCAGTATTCACAATGCCTACAGTAACTATAAATATGCTGATATAGTTATTAATCACAAAATGGAACAGGCTCTCTACATAAGAAATATAGATAGTGCATTCATTTAAATACCAGA
>JAQQSU010019431.1:0-10263 GCA_028627135.1 Pseudochirops cupreus
AGAAGGCAATGTGAAATATCTCATTGGAAAAACCACTGACCTGGAAAACAGATCCAGGAGAGACAATTTAAAAATTACTGAACTAGCTGAAAGCCATGATCAAAAAAAAAACTTAGAAAGTATCCTTCAAGAAATTCTCAAGGAAAATTGCCCAGATATTTTAGAACCAGAGGGCAAAATAGAACTTGAAAGAATTCACCAATTACCTCTTGAAAAAGATCCCCAAAAGAAAACTCCTAGGAATATTACAGCCAGGTTCCGGAGTCCCCAGATCAAGGAGAAAATATTACAAGCTGCCAAGAAGAAACAATTTGAATATTGTAGAAACACAATTAGGATACCCCAGGATCTAGCAGCTTCTACATTAAGGGATCAAAGGGCCTGGAATATGATATTCCACATTCACATTATTCAAATTTATCACAAAATCCAGATCCTAATGATTGTTATCGATTGACACCCCCTCCCCAACACTTTATTTTCTTCCTCAATTTTTTACCGTTGTTCGGTTTACATTCTTTATCTATCCCCCAAATCCCATTCTCATATTAGAAGACTTCAAATACTTCCTCAAATACCTTAAGTTCCCAATTCCTCAATCTATTCAATTCCATAACACGCCCCCCTTCACTCCACCTCAGTCATAGACTGAGATGGTCATTAACTTGATCTTGCCTTTATGGTAACAAGTGTTTTACTTACTAGGAAATTCCATTATCTGAAAACAACCTATCATTCCACCCTTCTCAATAATGTTCTTCATTCTCACTGTGACCTCCACTCAGTTCTTTCCCAGGCCAATTCCTTCTCCCTGTTTTTGGAAGCTACGTACACTCTTTCGTATCTCCAGCCCCTGGTGAATCTGTTCTGTTCTAACTATCTTTGAATCCCCTGCCCCTTTCCTTGACCTACCACTAATCATGACTTGCCAAATCCTAACAATCACCATCCTCCTTTTTTCCTGTTCATACGCTGCTGAATAGAGCTAAAAGAAATCATGAAACCATATAGCAGTGGTTCTCAACCTTCCTAAAGCTGTGACCCTTTAATACTCGTATGTGGGTGTATCTGCATGTGGGCGGACCCACCTGGAGACGGATAGAGGAACGGTGTCTTGGTTCCCAAGACCACTGGAAATATGTGTTTTCTAATGGTCTTAGGCGACCCTGTGAAAGGGTCATTCAAGCCCCAAAGGGGTCACGACCCACAGGTTGAGAACCTCTGCCATATAAGCTAGACCCAGGTATTTAATATCAACCTGGACCTCACTACAGCAAGGCAGCAATCCTTTTATGTTTTCTTAATCAACTTGTTTTCCCACTTACCACATAAGATAATCTAAATTTTTTCATCTCTTCCCAAAGTATATTACCTGACCCTGACCTCATGATTGGAGCTAGTCCTGTAACATCTCTGCAAACTCCCCAATGCTGCACTTGGAGCTTACTGTTCTGACCAGATGTTGCCATTCCCCAACTTCCCCGCCTTCTCTATGGACTTCCAGTCATTATGCAAAACAACTTATTTAACAGGTTGGCAAGGTTGTGCCTTCCCCTTGACCCCTCTTGGACAATCTAGGACTTCTGTGCAGTGTGATTTCCTAAAATGCAATTCCCTTGCCTTGATTAAATATCCTAATGTTTTCCACTTTAGTAATCTTCTTTATTTAAGGTTGACTTACGGTATCAGAAGGAGGATTTAAAGACTCTTGCCCAGCCAGTCGCTGGTTTCTGCCTCCAACGCCTAGTACCTGCTGAGGCCCTTTCCATCTAGTTTGGACTTGACTTGGCAGTTCAAGTTGGCTAAGTAAGCTCTTGAATTCCTGAACTCCCATTTCTTTTTCAGTTGAATTCCTAGCTCTTTTGATCTAGGGTCCGTTAAAAAACCCATAGGCAATTTGGGATCTGTTCCAACAGGTCCCCTTAAAAAGGGACAGCTGCTGGGTTTATAATTATGGACCATGTAAGGCTACCCTGACAGATCTCTTTAAAAGGATGGCTGCCAGGTATATGTTTTGTACTTTTGTCTGTCTTTGTGGAATATCATTTGTGTTAAGTGTAGAGTGTGTGTGTGTGTGTGTGTATGTGTCCATAAATAAGAAGCAAGTCAATTTTTTTCTTCTCTCTGTAATATATGATTGAATTTTGTTTCCACAGAAATTATATAAAAACAAATTATTTGAAATCACACTGATGACTACTGTTGGAGACAAAAACTACTTGTAGAGAAGAGTGTGGGAGAGGTTGTCAAATCAGTAAACCTAAGAAAGCCTCTTCCTGTACATCGAAAGGGACTGACAGGTCAGATGTCATTCACAAAGATGAGGTCTATTAATCCAGACTCAGTATTAGATAATTAGATATTAGACTTACATTACTGATATCCTGAGCTAGAACAGAATCTTCAAACTAACACTTTTGTCAAATCTATTAGCAATTAGACAGAAACCTTTTCTCATGCTATCTGATACAAACAATTGGGGAAGAAACTAAAAATATTCTGCTTGGATTTCCTTTTATAAAGTACATGAGGAGGAGAAAGGAGGGAGTAATTGAAATGTGGAAATGAGAGGATGTGGACAAGGGGCAGGATTTAATGAACCCCAAAATGTTAACCAATGGGATTCAAGTAGCAAAATTCGAATCTGGATGAATTATAAAAAGGACTATGTAATTAACTTAACTTGGAACTTGAACCTTTTCACTAGGGGTAAAAGGTTAAGTTACCTGTCTGAAATGACGTGAAATAAAAATCTTTTTTTTTCTAAATTCATTCATGGCCAGGTAAAATTTTTGGTTCTTCCTTTTGTTTTTTCTGTTTTTTTTTTCTTTTTGGAGGGGGAAGACAGGGCAATTGGGGTTAAGTAACTTGCCCAAGGTCACACAGCTAGTAAGCGTTAAGTGGCTGAGGCTGGATTTCAACTCAGGTCCTCCTGACTCCAGGGCCGGTGCTCTATTCACTGCACCACCTAGCCACCCCAATTCTTGGTTATTTCTTCTTCTGTAGTCTGAGAAGAGTGAGAAGAAGAGGGTATGGTAATATAATGTAAACTGAAAGACTTAGGTCACTTTTAAGAATTTTTACATATAATAGGGGCCCTAAGTAGCAAAAACAGCAGTAAGAAAGTTGAGACAAGGGCAGCTAGGTGGTGCAGTGAATACAGCACCAGTCTTGGAGTCAGGAAGACCTGGGTTCAAATCTAAACTCAGACACTTAACACTTATTAGCTGTGTGACCTTGGGCAAGTCACTTAACCCTAGTTGCCCTGCCTTTCCCTGTCCAAAAAAGACAAACCTCCCCATTAAAAAAAAACCAAAAAACCAGCAGAAAGTTGAGACAAGCACTTGATAGCTTTTTTCAAGATGATCCCTTTCCCCTCCCCAACCAATTAATTTGAATAAGCCTCTTTCTTTTGATAAATGCTCACCATGCTAACAGAAGTAAATCCCAATCCCCAAATTAAATTTTATAGAGTGTGTTCAGCTTGAATCTGGGGAACTGTCTGGTTTCTTGGCCATGAGAGTTTTAAATGTGAACTAAAAGAGGAAAGTTAGTATGAATCAGGAACAACCAAAAGGTAAGGAAGATTTGATTACAAAATCAAAGTGGAAACTTGGAAGTTTTACAAATTCAAGTGGAGTAGAAATCGATTTAGAAATAACTTCTGAATTGGTGTATTTTGAACTTAGAAATTTTTCTGTAAATCATACGAGACTCTTACCTATTTTTATAATAGATTATGTATTTGAATTTTTGAGGACAAGTCTGCTTCTTGCTCACAAAAATAGAAGTTTATTTAAGAAAGCAATGTGAAATTTACATAAAATTTGTTTCAATTGCTTTATGCTATTTCTCTGAATAACATGCCCAGAACTTGCTGAATAGACCAAGTTTTCATAAGCTGTTAAAAGTTTTTATAATTGCTAAGAACACATTAAAAGATTTTTTGTACTTCCATCTCTTAGGGAATAACAAAATTATAACTGATTGAATTTTAGGTAAAGTAAAAATATTAAGTCACTGGTTTTGACTAAATTTTTAAGGAGAAATTCAAATAAAGTAAAGATTTGAGAATAACAGTCTGAAATACTATTGTAATATGAAGGAAATAAGAAAGGTCTGAGGGAAGTTTTGGCTTTGTTTAGATGGGAAGGTTGTGTGCAACTATGGAAATACAGTAATTGCAATTCAACTTCAAAAAAAAGTAAACAGAGGAATTAACAGAGAGGTATGAGTAAACTGAAAGCAATGGGTTCTTCTTGAGATTTTAAACTTTGCCATTAGTAATTGCAAAACCTAGGTTTCAAATAAATAAAATGTCCTTTTAAGTGGGATGACTGGGATAGATTAAAACCTAATACCAAGCTGCCACTTAAAATCTCTGGCTGCAGATTAATCAGAAATAGTGGGCCCCATAATATGAAATGCTTTGTGAAACATATAATACTAAATAACTGAAATTATACTTTGAGATTCTGCGTGATACCATTTGGAAAATAGATGCAGGTGTAACTGAATTTATTCTGGCCTTATTTTAAGAGAAATTTGTCTACCCTAATAAAATGCTTTGGATAAGTCAGAATTTCTTATACTATTCAGCATTAAGTTAAAGTGTTAAAATGCATGGATCTGAAAATTTGTTACTTGTGTAATCTTAAAACAAGTTATCTCAGTTTACCAATCTGTTAAATGGATAAAGATAAGATCTCACATTGATTTGATAATTCATTATATTAGGACTACTGGTAAAATAGTAACTTCTTTTTAGATCAGTATTCCTTTGGGTTATAGATTAAATGTTATTCTTTTGGGTTATAGTTAAATTGTTATAGATTTAATTGTTAAAAGAATGATGGTAAACATTTTTAAATGTTCATTTAGAAACGCAATAGGTATGAGGTTTTGATTTAGTTTTAGTTGAGAACTAGAAATTACAAAAGGAAAAAATTCTGGAGCTTTGACTTCTTAGTCTGCTACAAGTAAGGTTACATAGGCATTTAGAAAGTCCTGCCCCACCCATCTTTCAGGATGTTTTTTAAGAAGCTCTAGTTTAAAGAGTACTTAACACCAGGCCTTGCCCTTATAATACAAGTACTCCATAAAAGTTGGCTGTTGTGATTTTTGGTGTTCTATTTACGTATTAACTCTTTGTGAAAACTCTCAAGGACTTGAGATGCATCCTGCCATCAGATCAAACTCCTTAGGGCTTTTTGCCTGAGCCAATAAATAAAGAAACTAGCAAAATAATACATAAATAACGAATTCAATCTTCCACCTGGAATCTTTGACTAAGGAATTTTAACAGCAATGGCTTATGATATTTAGCCCAAAATACTCGGAGCTAACACAATAACAATTAGGAAACTAAATTGGTAGAGTTGTATATGTGTTTCCTAGTCCTATTAATGAAAAATGAAGTATATGCTTGTATTGTGAAACTTAGTAAAAGGAAGTAAGTTCCACCTAAATTTATTCAGCTGTATTAGACCTATGGGAGACAAGATGAGTGATTTTCTACACAAGGTAATAATGGAAATGCATTCAACGGAACTGAAATCACCGTACTGGTAATGGCTTTTGTTTCAAATTAATATTATTGTTCATGAGATGGTGCAATTATGCTGATAGGAATGCAGCTTCTCATCTGGATGTTGCTAGATTATGAACTGAACTGTTAAAAGAAAGGAAACTTTGGAAACTGCCAACATTCGAAAGCACCATAATTTAAGAAACTCAAAACTTCCATGTCCATCTATAGTAAAGACAAAGTTTTAAATGAAATTATTTTGCTATCGTGTATAAAAATTGTGCAGCACTATGAAAGAATTTGTGCATTGCTCCACTTAGGAAACGGACTCCCCTCCCCCACTGCAAACATTCCTTGATGAGAGGGAGGAGTACTTAGGAATTTGTTTATAATATAAGACTGTTTATTGTGAATTACAAAGTTGTATCTGGAATAATCTATACTGACATTAAATCTTTCACCAACTTAATCTTAAATCAACTACAGTCTTCTTAGAATATATATTTTTGCTTTAAATAGTAAATCATATTTGCAGTATCTGAACTTACAGAATATAATTATTAAATTCTAATAACTGCTTTTTTTACAGTTGACTGATTTTTAAACTGTATTTAAGTGGAATATTAAAAGAAAAGAGTATTATACAAAATCTTTTATGTGATGTTTTAGAAGGCTTGATAACTTTCTATTTGCTATATATATAATTTATTGCAACAGCTTGACAGAATTGTTAACAACTGTGTCCAACCCCATTATGATTAGTCAAAGTTTGCTGTCTGAGTGAAACCTTTTGGGACCATGAATTTTCTTTTTGAGCATCATTTTCAGGTTTATTGTGTCCTTGGGCCAAAGTTTCACTACATCAGTGAAAAAGGCAGCAGCTCAACGGGAGTAAGGTCTGTGACCTATGGTCAGTAGACATGTTCCTGGGAAAAAGGTTAGGAGTACTACCTTGGGAGGGTTAAGATGACCCTCTATGACTCAGCTTCCCATACAAGAAATATTCCCACCTAATTAATTCTGAGCCTGGCTGTAGAATCGTGTGGTACACATGGCTGTTTATATTATTCTCACCTGAAATCAACTGGAACAAAGGATGCTTTAGTCCAGTGGTTCTCAACCTTCCTAATGCCATGACCCTTTAATACTTGTATGTGGATGTATCCTCTGCCTGGGGAGACGGATAGAGGAGCGATGTCTCGGTTCCTAAGACCATCGGAAATATGTGTTTTCTGATGGTCTTAGGTGACACCTGTGAAAGGGTTGTTCAACTGCCAAAGGGGTTGCGACCCACAGGTTGAGAACCACTGCTTTAGTCATTCTGTGCTCTTGGGCTTCAGCCTGGAGGCTGCTACAGTGGTCCCAACCTGCCTCTTCCTCTCGGAGCAAAATCTCTATAACCAGGGTAAGTCCTTCTTCAGGTAATTGTTGTTACAACACATTAGCACCTCCTGCTGTTTTCAATCTGAGATTCCATGCCCTGAACCACTAAGTAAATGAGTATTTGGCCTCTATGATGTGGCTGTATATAGTTATATGCTCATGTATAAGATAAGGCCCTTCAATCTTTCAAAATGTTATGAGGATAATTAGACAATATGTATAATTAGATAATTAGACTGATGTAAAAGTTAGTGGAACCAAAATATATGTATTAATTAACTCCTAATTAAATGTGAAACATCTTTAGTTTTGTTTTAAAGAAAAGGATTAACCTTACAGGAGAATAACTTATAGAATATCCTGTGCTATCTCAAAGGGCATTCCAATTTTTTACTTACGGTTATTATTTAATGTGGGATTAACAATTGTAGATAGAGCATGCTCTGAAATGGAAGCAAATGGCATAAAGATTTAAAGAGGATTTGGGAGCAGTGGTCTATGTGGGCGTAATATCCAGTTCATTTCAGCATGGTTAGTAACTGAACACATTTTACTATGGACAACTCACATGATACAATCTGGAATTATTTACTTAACGCTATTCAGAGGTCCTATCACGGCCCTTTGTCAAAATAGGCACACTTTGGCTGAATTCACTTCTGTGGCCATTAAACTAAGGCACAGAAGTCACCTACTTACAAAGGGTATTGTGATCATATGATCCGTAGCGGCATCTCATCCTCCTAAGAGGGGAAAGAGTTGTCCTATTTTTTCCTATAAGCTTTACAGACATTCTCTAGGTATTAAAATTTTTATGTATTTATTTGATACTTTTTCACTGATACATGTGCTTGAGCAAGCACGTCAGTAAAACATAGTATCTCTTATTAAAAACAAAATTTTAAAGTAATTGGTGCAGAACAGTATTACAAATGAAGTATCTTGGGTTCTGTTCCTAGAATGGCAGAAAAGTGTGTATAGGAAGATTGTGTTTTTAAAATTATTTTACTATTTTACAATAGGATATCTGACTAGAATGGTTTACTACTGTCTGATGTTTCGTTTCAAAGCACGTTTATACTATACTTTTCCCTTCCATTAATATTATTTTATTTCATTGTCGGGTTTATGAAGTTTGGTAACCTCTGTTGTTTTTAGCTTTTGTATTTTTTTTTTTTTTACAGTTTAGCATCTATTTTTTAAATATTGTCTTAACTGTGTTTTTAATTAGGTATTTTTAGGCAAACTACATTTTCATATCAAGTATGACATGTCAGATCCAACCTTAATCAGAACCTTCTATCTTAATTACATTAAGTTCCTACAGGGCTACCCCAATACTGAAATACTTATGAACAGTCCTGGTAGTATGTATAACTGCTCAAGAAATTTCTAATGATTACTGTTACAAGTAATTTCTATGAAAATATAAAAAGATACTGCTAAAAGCATACTGTATTTTTAATTAAATCAAGATGACCAATGAGATTAACTTTCACCACTATGCTGTGTACCAATGCCAAATGATTTAAAGGCCACTGAAACATTTCAATCAATATTAAAACTTTACCTAATCCAATAATGCTGCATATGTGTTGCTGCTGACAGCAGGGGTCAGTGAGTTTTTCACTGAAAAATCAATCACATGTAAGGTATTGTGTTAGGTGTTAGGGTTCAATTTCACACACACACACACACACACACACACACACACACACACACACACACACACACACACACACACACACACACCCTAAAGAGTCTCCCCAGTATTCATCTGTTCCTTTTGAGAATTTGGTTGTAGACTTGCCACTCTGAGAAATTCTATGTACATTTTTTTGCTATCATTGTCACATAGATGTTATGATGCTTTTTTAAAATTAAGTTTTATATAACAGTAACAATGATGCCAAATCATTCAGATATTTTCATGGAAAATATAAAGTGCCAGACAGAGCCCACACAGCAGAATTTTAATTTCCTCAGAGATAGATCTCCCAGATACCACCTAATTTCTCCATGGCTGTAACATGATGGGAGTGCTGGCTAGGGGGAAGAACAAGGAAATTCTCGACTTGAGGTACATATGTCTAGCTTGGCCACCCACCCTGAAGTCAGCTGCTGCAGATCCAAATCTTTGGCCTCCCTAACCTGCACCTTAAATAGACATCACTGTTGCCTTAAGTTATCTTCTGCCTTGGTGACCAAGGTTCAGCAGCACATCAAACTCCTCAACGCTTCCCTCAGTCAGTGACTGAAGCACCTGGATCAAAAGGGGGAAATGTTGAATGCAACCATCAAAGTGAGCTACCTGACCCTGACCCCATGGTTACAGCAGGTCCAAACCAGATGGAGCCTGCTGTTCTGATCAGATGTCACCACTCTCCAGACTTCCCTGCTTTCTCTATGGACTTTTAGTTTTTATACAAAACAATTAACGTAACAATTTTGCAAGGCTGTGCCTTCCATGAGACTCCCTTCCCTCCCTGTTACTATTTAAACCTGCCCTCTTTGCCTCTCTTGGGCACTCCAGGACTTCTGTTCTGCATTAAGTCTTGGAAATGTAATTCCCTTGCCTCGATTAAAGGTCCTAGCCTTCTGCTGGGTTTCTCTGTCCCAAGTCTCTCCCTACCCCATTCTAAGAAATCTACACAAGAAACCAAAGGGATGCTTATCAGTAGAGGAATGGATGAACAAGTTGTAGGTTTACACGCGTGATGCAATATTGCTATGCTATAAGAAGTGAGGAAACATGTTTTCAAAGACACATGGAGAGATTAAATGAACTGATGCAGAAAAGTAAGCAGAACCAGAATAATTTATACTATAACAGCAATTTTGTCAAAATGAACAATTCTGAAGACTTTTATAAACTGATGAAGAGTGAGATAAGCAGAACCGGAAAAATTTATACGGTAGTGACGCTGTAAAGACCAACAGCTTTGGGAGCTGTAAGATGAATACAAAGAACGTCCATGACTCCAGAGGACCGATGATGAAACATACCATCTGCCTCTTAAAAGAGATTTAGGGTACAGAATAAGATATAAATAAAGAGATTTTAGTATAGTCAATGAAAAGTTATGATTTTGTTACAAGGAAATTAGGTTTTTATTTCTTTTTTCCCAATGGGCTCAAAGGAAAGAAAATACATTTATGTTGATTTAATTTTTTTTCTTTTTCTTTTTTCTTTTTAACTTTTTAATATGAGATTCTTTATTAAATTTTTTTGAGTTACATATTTTCTCCCCGTCTTTCCCCCGCCCACCACCCCAAAACAGCCATCCCAGTATTTCCCCCTTCCCCCAGTCTATTCTATCCTATGTCACTTTTTGGTAGGGCAGGATGGATCT